>VACF01000126.1:0-87717 GCA_006891605.1 Pleurozium schreberi
CGTGAAGTTGTATCCAAATGGGGAGATTCGTTCTAATTGTGCTCTTCGAAAATAAATTATCACAAAATCAGGAAACCTACTGACTTTAAGAATTTATACTAAATTCTTAAGTAGGGTACCGWCTAAATGCACAACTAGTTGACAATAAAGCGTGATTTTGAATCTCGCTAGTGACTACYCAAGCTAGTTTTGAGGGGTTTTCTTTTTAATAAATACTTGCATYACCTTACAGTGTGAATGCTAAATAATTCATTGACAGTGTCAATGAACTTGGACTTGCATGCCATTGCATGCTAGCTAATGGCACAACAATTCATGAGGAAAAGTGTCCTATGTAGAACTCTTCCAAAATACAAAGATCATGATTATGACTTTGTTAAATTTGAAATTCCATGTGCCATTAATAAATGATCAAGAGGATATGATTTTGATATTGCTTGTCATGATATTGTTTGTCATTTTCAATTTCTGGGCTTGTATGGCATGATACTTTGTGAAAATTCCATGGTTTTCTTATGTCGTATGAGATAGTAATATGGTCAATTTTGTTATATAAGATGTGACCTCTCTTTTGAGGAGATAGGATAGTAACACACTAGATTCAGATTGGATTATTTTTCATAATCCCTCCAATTTTATTGGAGGGTATAAAAATAATCTAATTTTCAAATAACCTGAATATCCCTATACACACTCAATCTTATATTTTTCAAAATGAACTTGTTTGACAATCGATATGGGTTAATTGGTTTTTGTATTCATTTATGTTTTCGTATATATATTGTATATATAGTATGCATACCATATCCCAATATATTGTATTCCAATATTTGTATCAAGATCAACGGCAGGGATGGGGGGGAGATCATTTTTAAGAAAAAAATCAATGGCCTTGGATTTTTTCTAGAGAGGAGGGATGCAAACTAGGAGGTATATCCTCTCTTTAACTCTTTTAAAGAGATACTAATATTGCATGACCTTTTTCATGGAAGAGCAAGATATGGTCAATTTTGTTATATTGGCACCATTTGGGTGTCAAAAATGGCGGTATCCTTGCCAAAAACTTGGGTTAGATACCAATTCCACTTGTCTTTCAAGGAAAATTTACTAAAAAAAATTTCAAGAAGCTTCGCTCCCCAAAATTTCAACTTTTAGGTGGGCAATTTATAGGCATGTTGCTTTATCAACCAATCTAGAAATCATTCCCCTTGGAGATTGAAATATTTTTTCCTTGAATCCTAGGTAGTGAACTTAGGTCAATTGCTACAAAGATTGGTAATTGAAATTCCAATAGTGGAGGCTTCCAATTTGAAGGGGGAGCAACATTGGTTAACAATGTTATGTATTCAATGGCATTCAATCCTTTGACATTTCTTTATTGTTGTACACATCCACTTCAATATTGAATAAAAAAATTAAAAGAATGCAATCATTGACATTGATGACTTTATGGATAGCTTTTTGGAATAATGTGTGTACATCCAAAGTCACACCCTGCCTAAAACCACCATCGTGATGTTGTGTACATCTCCAAAAACTATATGTACATATGATATGTTGAAGAGATGATTTTAAAACATCTATCTAATTTTTTGGACTGTTTGTAACTTTTTGTATACATATTCAAATGTCATATTCTTCGGTGCCATGTTGGAATCTCTTTTTACTTGTCAACAAGGAAATATCAAAGTTTGAATAGTCTAATAATATTAAAATGTGATGTTTTTGGAGGTACCCGCCTTATATATATTTTCTTGGATTGACACTTGTGGGTACGTAGATTAAAGTAGAATAGTTTTGTATATCATTTTCAAGCTAAAATTTGGCTTAAATCCAAAATCATGTCGTGCATGTTTTCATCGTCAAATCAACATTAAAATGAGGGCTCTCTCTTCACCAAGTTACTCATACCTTGAGTTGAAGAAGCAACACCCATAATCCTTTTTGTACCCATAATCATTTCGTCTAAAATCTTGAAAATCTTTGGAATCGAATATATGTGAAATCTTATAAGAATGTACCACATCTGAATATTAGACATTGGTGTTGTTATTAGGTGCATTTATAGTTGGCTATTTAAAAATTCACAACTTATACTTACAGTGTCCAAATAACACATTGAAAAGTGTACAAGAATTATTTTTTTCTTGTTGATAGGGTTCAATAATTTGTTTGATGTTTATAAATAAAAACCATGTTCAAAATCCTTACATCCATGGTTAGAGTCCTAGCAAATTCATACTTTATCAAAAAAATATGATTTCAATTGCTCTCACTATTTCTCACACTTGTCTTTAAGTGGGGAAAAAATTGAAAAAATTCAACAGTAGCTTGAGGCCAAACTCCAAATTCTGACCACTATGGGCTGTCTTACCTTAGATGCCATTGTTGCTCTGTTCTATTTAACTAAGGTCGAACCACCCATAACCGATCTAATAAAGAATTTTGGACAAATCCCGAGCAATGCAAGGTAAATATTTTTAGAGGTGTGTTGATAAAAATGATGGGGATTGCAAAAACTTTGGTAATTTTATCACATGAATTGAAATTACTATGAATTTTGAAAGGCAAAAAGTGCGCCTAACCCATTGCCAATCTCTAGACTCTTCCAATTCCAATCACTCAAAAAACTACTTTTTCATTGACTGCTTCCTACTTTTTTGCACACTAAGTTGAGACATGTGTCATGAACTTTTAGTCCCAACTTTGAAAAGGAGAAAAAAGAATATTTTAGCCTTGGTTGGAAATACGTCAATCTATAGGTTGATTATTGGACCCTGATTGGTCATGGGTAGCTCTACCTTAGTTAGCATAGGGACAAGCAATGCTTGAACTAAGGTAAAACATTCCATTGCAGTCAGATGCCTTATAGTGGACAAAATATGATGTGGATACGTGACAGGTTCTCTATTATACAATCTAGATTTTGGGCATGAAAAATTGGTTTGCTAGGGTCATAAAATTAGATGGAATTGAGGTATGTGCATAGCTTGCTTTGTAATTTTTTAAAGATATTTACACCTTTGTGAAGTATAGAGAAAAATCTGGTGTATTCACTACGTATAAGTAGAATATATTCTTTGCCTAGGCATAGTTTTTATCCCTTTTTTCTTTTCTTTTCTTTTCTTTTTTAATCTCATAAATTGCTCTACAAATTTAGGGTTTCAAGTTTTGCCCATCATGAAAATCTGAAATACTAGAAAGAGAGGCCCAGGCATGGTTGCCACATCCAACAGGGGTTAAGGTACCCAAGCCAGACGATAGCAATTCAAGAAATGAGTTTACATAACATTCTTAACCTTCATGGGGGGGGGTCCCTTTTGCTCCTCAAAATCTACCTCCCCAAGCAACCAATCAACATGTCCAAGTCTCACACTATTGTAATTAAAATCCTCCCCCAGGTATATAGCGGAGGATTATACCTCCACCTGGGGGGAGGGTACACACCCAATTAAGAATGTTATGTAGACTTCAGTATAGCCATCTATTGTCAAGTTAAATTAGACTAGGTTAATTACCGGCGAATTAAATGGACTAGGTTAATTACCCGCCAATCAAAATATTAAGAGTCACGAGCTCTCACATCAAGTGGATGTCACGATAGTTATTGAAGTAGTATGTATGTTAGAGCAGTTCCAATGCTGCACTGAAACCCACACGGGTACTGTATTATAAAGTGGATACCAAAAAATCACGCCCCCATGCAACCCGGCATTGGTCACTTTTTATTTTGGGGCCCGTCACTTTCCTCCCCCGCTCAGCATTTTGTGGCAATATCAAGAACCCGGGAGGTGGCACACAATAGCGAAAGTCAACAAGTGTCATACCTTTTCAACCTTGTTTTCCGTGCTAATAAACTCAAGCTCTCCCTCTTTGCATGAAAGGTCTATATTTAATGTAGAATCTTTCTTTTCTTTCTTTTTATAATGAGGTAAAGGTTCACTTGCGGTATGGATTGCCGGGTTTGCATTGGGGCAATTTTATTTTTTAAATTGCCGGAACGGAATGAGATCCGCCTATCTCCACTTCAAAACCTGGATGCTGTGCTTGTAACAGTGTCTGGATTGGGCTTGCTCTTAGTAGTATGTTAATAGTATGTTAGTATGTTAGTAGTATGCTAATAGTTGTAGTAGTATGTATGTTAGTAGTTTGTGACCCATGTCATACAATTAAGTCTCACTATTTGGAGGCTAGAAAATTTCCCTGGCAATAAGGGTAGTTCACTAAGGTAGAACCACCCATTACCAACCAGTGCCCCATAGCCAACCGTAGACTGACTAATTTCCAACCAAGGCTAGAATGTTTTTTTTTCATCGTTTCAAGGTTGGAATTAAAAGTTCATGACACATGTCCCAACTTAGTGCGCAAGAAAGTTGGAAACAATTAGTGGAAAAGTAATTTTTTGAGTGATCGGAATTGGAAGAGTCTAAAGATTGGCAATGGGTCTAGTGCACTTTTTGCCTTTGAAAATTCATAATAATTTCAATTCAAGCGATAAAACTACCAAAGTTTTTACAATCCCTAGCATTTCTGTCATTGCACCTCTAAAAATATTGCTCTATGTTGCAGTGCATCAAATCATGTCTAAAATTGCTTAAGTGATCGGTTATGGGTGGTTCTACATTAGTGTTTGCCAGTTGTATGCCATTGATACCCGTAGGTAGCAAATCCATTGCTTCTCTTGACTTTACACTTCTTTGCACTTTTATGATTTTGTGCTTTTGTGAGCTTTGAGCTTTCATGATTTTAATTTTCTATTGCTACTACCAAATGATTTTGAGAGGTTTATTCAATTGAAACAATTTTGGATTGCAGCTCATAAAGCTCACAAAAGTTTAAAAATTGATTGCTATGAACTTGCATTTTAGTTTGGTCACCTCCAAAAGTGATGAAATTCTTCCATTAATTAACGAAATTGACGTTTGCTAGCTTCACACAAAAGTGTGAAGACTTTGCATCAAGAGCCAAGTTTATAAAAGGAAGTTTGAGTATGTAGCTAGACCTTGCTCACAAAACAAGCCAATGCAAYAGGGACAAAGCTTCTCWCAGTGAACTTAATTGCTTGTTATATATACTATAGAACCTCCCTTACGAAACCCTCTTTCAGCCGATAAAACCTCTATAAGCCAATTATATGTCGCATTAGTCCCGGATTGGGCTACATTACAAAGTTTGCGACTAAATGTGACCCTCTCTTAGCCAATTAATAAACCTTTGTAAGCCAATATGTCATACCGGTCTCGGAGCTAAGGTAGGAAGTCCATAAAGTGCCCATCTAAGGGATGAAGCTGAACTTTTGGCAAGGTGAAACTGCTTGAAATAAATTTTAGTAAATTTCCCTTGAAAAACAAGTGGAATTGGCATCTAACCCAAGTTGTTTCATGTTTTTGGAGCTTTGAGGAATTAGTTATGAATTTTTGAAGTTGCAAAAAAGTGCATTTCAATGGGCTCTAAAACCGACTACCTCCTCAAACGTAGACTGCTTGTACATTGGAGAGTGCAAAATGTACGTTCAGAGCTGGATTGGTTTTAGAACCTGCTCCAGTTTAGGGCCTCCTACCTTATTGAGTAAGGGAGGTTTTGATGTATTAAGATTTCAAGATGTCCTTCACTTCAAAGATGCCAATGTCATAAATATCCAGTAATTAATATAACTCAAAACCAATTGCGAAATGGAGTAGTGATGCTCATTTAATTCCCAGTCAGGCCAGGTATCAAGCGGACATTCTGTCCTGTATTGTATAACTAATATAACTCAAAACCAATTGCAATATGGAGTTATGATGCTCATTTAATTCCGAGCTACGCCGGGTATCAAGCGGACATCCAACAGGTGTCGTATGCCTGCAATGTCTCGTCAGTCTGCTCAGGAAGAAGCTCCAGTTTGACTCTGGTCTTGTCGGGAGGGTTCTCGTCCTGGTCTCGCGAAGAGGGAGGGAGGCCCCCTATTTAAGCCTCAGAACCCCCGGGGAAAAGGCACAGTACTTCCTCTTGTTCCTCCGCAACTTTCGATCTCCGTCCTTTGCTAGCGTCTCCTCCTTCTCAGTTTCTCTTTCGAATGCTGCCTTGAAAGTGAGGAGTCCTCAAGCTCTGCTCCATATATCGCCATGACGACTCTTCTGTAAGCTTGCTTGACCTTCTCCTCGATCTGTACTTCTTAATTTTGGGTGACATGAATTGACAGGGCTTAGTAGCTAGCTAGCTCGTGGAGTAAACATAATTATTCTTGCTTTTGTTTTTTTTCTTTTGGCAGGAAGAGAACTAGTTTTTGATCTTTCCAATGAGTTCTTGGCTTGTGTGTTCGTGTGTGAATGTATTCTTGGAAATCAATGTGAATGTGAGTTGAAATATGTACTTCTTCTTTTGGGCACAGCTAGCTAGTGTTGAGCAATCTGCAGGGATGGCTTGCTTCAACTCAGTCATGGTCCATATATTTCAAAGCTAGCGATTTGTGATTGCAGCTGGAAATCGACTCTTTTATATATGCTAACGTTATTTTTGGAGAACGATAGGCATCAATTGTGCAAAGGCACAAGGGTCTCATATGCAGTACGTTCCCGGTGTTCAATTTTGCGGTGAGTCTCACTTTTCCCGGTGTTCCCAGTGTTCCGACACCCTGAAAAGTGAGACTCAGCGTGAACACCGGGAGCGTACTGCATATGAGACCCATGTGAAGTACTATGCATGGGTGCTAGCTGTTTCCTTTATCTTGTGGTGAGGAAGGAGATTTCTCATGATGTTGATCGATTATGTTTCTTGATTTCGGCAAAGAAAACTTTGAGAGTGATTAGGGTTTCTAAACCAGCCGACTATCTAGAATAAATTGATTCAAGGAAATACAGATCGACTTGCAAGCTAATTCTGATCGAACCGAGTGTTGCTGTAGGTTTGGGGAAGGTAACGCCTCAGAATTCAACCTGGTAGAAGACTATTCCGATTGGACTAAAGTAGCACAGCCTGATTCGAACCTCCTCAAGTTGGTGCTCTATGACTAAATTCCAGACGTGATGATCGACAAGGACGTGCGAGCACATGCTGCCGCTACAGAAAATGCGATGGAGCAGTTTGAGCAGTCTGTTCTTGTGGACGCCATGGTAGCAGATATGATCTTGGAATTGGAACTTGCGCTTGAAGAAGAAGACACGATGAGCGAATGGTCTGCAGAGGTAGATGAGGATGTGACCAACGAATGTCCGGAGGATGACGAAGCTTGGGTTGAATCCGAGGATGAGGATATGATTATCGAAGGATTGGAAGAAGCATGTGAAGACGAAGCTTGGGTTGCAGGGGAAGAAGGATTTCAGACAATCCAAGACTCTATTGAAGCAAATGCTCTAGATGAAGAGGAAAATGCTCTCTTGGACGTCTTAGCAACTTGGCTTGCAGGCAAAGATGCATACTTGGAAGCGAACCTGTCGTGATTGAAGACTCTGCAGAACTATAGATACACTCCTTTTGGAATTAGGAGCTCGGGTTGCAACTGAGGAGTTTTGCAGAAGAAGTAGTGAAAGAAATTACAACCGTGATCACCATTCCAACAACAGCAATTGACGTCGACGAGTCTTGATCTCACTGTCATCGAGGCGGATCAGCGGAGTAAATGAGCGGATTGTATTTCTATTGTAACTTTTTGTTTTTTTGTTTTTGGTTAGGTAAGTCATTAGTCATGTATATATACCAGATGGACTTCGGCTCTTCTTCGTTTTTGTTGTGTGTACACGAGTTATGTGGAATTCGCTCATCGTGTCCTCGTCTTCGTCATGCAAAAGCTGTAATTCCGAGAGAATATCTGCTACCTCGGCGTCTACAACAACAGACTGCTCCACCGCATTTTCTGCTACAATTGTAGGGGCAGCATGTGCTGGCACGTCCTCGTTGATCATCACATCGGGGACTGCATCGAAGGACACCGACTCGACGACGTTGGAATCAGGCGCTGCTGCTTCAGTCGAATTGGAGTACTCTTCCGCGGTGTTGCCTTCCACAATCCTACAGCACGAGGTTCGATCAGAATTAGCTTGCAGGTCGCTCAGTATTTTCGTATTGATTGGTCATCAGCGAGCGAGCTGGAATAAATCGACTCAAGGAAAGCACTGTAAAAAGAAGCCCTAATCACCCTCGAAGTTTTCTTAGCGAAACTCAGGAAACTTAATCGATCAACATCATGAGAGACTTCGCTTCCTTTTTTCACCACAAGTTAAAAGGAAACAGTACTTTACACAGTTCCTGTCGTTCTCCAAAAGTAACGTTAGCATAAAAGAGTCGATTTCCAGCTGCAGTCACAAATCGCTAGCTTTGAAATAAACCATGACTGAGTTGAAGCAAGCAATCCCTACAGACTGCTGGCGCTAGCTAGCTGTGCCCTAAAGAAGAAGTAAATATTTCAGCTGACAAGCAATTCCAAGAATATATTCATATCCTCCAAAAACACCGAACACACGTACACAGAAGCCAAAAACTCATTGGAAAGATCGAAAATCAATTCTCTCCCTGCCAAAAGAAAAAAACAAAAGCAAGAATGAATAAGTTTACTCCACTAGCTAGCTACAAAGCCCTGCCAATTCATGTCACCCAAAAGAGGAGAAGGTCATGCAAGCTTACGGAAGAGTCGTCATGGCGATGGAGCAGAGCGTGAGGACTCCTCACCTACAGGTAGCAATCGAAAGCGAGAGACGAGAAGGAGGAGACGCTGGCGAAGGACGGAGATCGAAAGCTGCGGAGGAAGAGGAGGAAGTGTGCCCATCCCCTGGGGCTTCTGAGGCTTAAATAGGGGGCCTCCCTCCCTCCTCGCGAGACCGGGACGAGAACCCTCCCGACTAGACCAGAGCCAAATTGGAGCCAGACTGGAGCTTCTTCCTGAGCAGACTGACGAGACATCGCAGGCATACGACACAGGGCAGGACGTCCGCTTGATACCCGGCCTGGCTGGGAATTAAATGAGCATCACCAATCCATGTTGCAAGTTGCAAACCCGTCTCAAATCGGTTATATTAATTGGAGGATAGTTATGACATTGGAATCTTGGAAGTTCCGGACATCTCGAAATGTTAGTATGTACTCCATTTATAACAAGCAATTAAGTACACTGCGAAGCTTGGTCCCTATTGTATTGCATTGGCTTGCTTTGTAAGCAAGGTAGCTACATACTCAAACTTCCTTGGGTAAGCTTCACTCTTGATGCAAAGTCTCCACCCTATAGTGTGGAGCTAGCAAACATCAGATTTGTTAAGTTAATGGAAGAATTTCATCACTTTTGGGGGTGAGCAAATTGAAATGCAGATTCGTAGCAATCCTTACCTTTGACCTTCACAAACTGCACCAGTATAAGGAAATAAATGATTCCAACATTCGGATGAGACCTCGTTTGCAACCAAGTTGTTTGAAGGCAATTATTTTCTGAATGTAACATTACAAGCTTAAGGGCATTTTCATAGACAAAAATGTACTAAATTTCACATTTTCATGTAGTTATGATCTTGATTTGATTTGTAATTTTATTAAAATTTTCATTTGTAAAAAATCATTGAAATTGTTGTATTTGTGCACCGTGGAAGGCAACATCTCCAGAACACACATATGGATTTTTTTTGGCCTTTTGCACTTGAAGCATGGTCCAGCACGGTACTGTAGCTTCTCCATACATAGGCCTCTACCACAAGTAATGAATGCTTTACGTGATTTGAATATATCATTCTAGTAGCCTTTTTTTCATGGAACTCTAGAAGCTGAAACAGGAGAAATTCAGGCTCTTGGTCCAGCGGAAGGGTTTGAAGACAATGCCCCAACCACAATTGGAGACGACTTTCCTCACTTCCGGAGTGCTTTTGTATTTATTTCCTTTTTTTGTTTACTAGCTTGTCAAGTCAACAAGAGTTCAGAGGCCATTTCAGCATGGTAAATCAACTTTTTTGATAAAATTGTAACCTAAAAAACTTGATATTCAAACTAACTTTCATCCCCAAAAATCCGTTAGAGATTTAGAGTCCCCAATCAACATTTTTTTGAACTCTGCAAAAATTAGCTGTCACCAAATCAAAGCTAAGTATGCATCCTTGACATGTGTTAGCCAATCAAAATTAAACATTTGGAGGACACATCCACCAAAGTCTTTGGACACAATTGGGTGAGTGTAGGGCCCATCATTTGAAACATGTGACCTTCATGGAGTGATTAGTGACCTCATTAGGAGCACCCTACTTTTTGAGTGTAAATCATTGTAGAAAGTGACTTTTGAGGGCCTTCCATATTAGAAATTATTGTGACCACTTTAGGTGATTAAGATGAGCATATTGGATACAATTTCTTTTAGTTATTAGATAGCCTATTGACTTTTTTGGGTAGATCACTTCAAAAATTCATAACTAATTCATACTTTGTTTGAAAAACATAATTTCAATTGCTCTCACTATTTCTCACACTTGTCTTTACATGTCAAAAAAATTTGAAAAATTTCAGCAATGGCATGGGGGCGGACTCCAAATTTTGACCATGGTGGGCTATTTTAAATTATAGACCTACATTATTAAATTTACTCATAAATTTTGTGGTTTGGCAAGTACCCTCTTTCTATGGAATAATGTTAAAGCTTACAAAAGTAAGCACAAATAGAATAATATACAAAAAAAGACCACCTAGTTCTTCAATTCTTGCAATATTGTTCTTAACTAAAACAAAATTACTTGAAATGGATTGTCTTCCAATTGTTTCATATAGGATTATAGCCTAAGATCATTATAATAGATTAATAGTGGATATCTTCAATTTTGAAATGCAACACAACAAGGTTGTAAATTGATACTTAGAGATTCTAGCAACTACATTTCAAATGTCTAATCAATTATGGTAGCTCTGAATTGATTGTAGGAGAAGTGCATGATTGTGGAGGCTCCAATTCCATGTTTGGCCTCTTCATGTCAACAAGCTCTTGACAAATATGAGCCAATAACGCCTTAGGTACATCCCTTGAATTCTCTGCCACTCCCACAACCTGCAAGTATTAAGATTAATCATAATCATAACATCAACTTAATAAGTTCAAAAAACTATCTAAAAACAAGTTCCCATTGAYCAAGTAYCAAAGAGTTATTGGAAGTTTAGATGATTTAAATTTAATACCTTAGGAGTTATTCCAAGAATGGATGCAGCTTCTATTATATAAAAATTTAAGTCTTTRTTGTTAATATTCTTGCACTGAAAAAAAAATTAAAGAATAATATAAATTAGAACAAAATAAAAATTCATCAAGAAGAAGAATATGTAATTTGTAAATGAATTTTCTTTTTTTTTTAAATTTCAACAAATTCAAAAATATACTACAGAACAAAATTTGGGACAATAATTATCTAATGATATTTAATAAAATTGAGCACTTTGACCTTTTTATCATAACTACACGTTTGTCACTTCTCAATTGAGAGTATTTCCAAATATATTTTAAAACCAATTTTTTGAATTTGATTAAATTTAAAAATTATTAGATTTTTTATTGATTTTTTCCATGAATTTGGAATGTGAAGTTCTAATAATGTATTGTTTAAATAATAAGAATAATAATATTCATTAATAAAGTTGTGTCTAATGTGTCAATTTTCAAGGTAAAGCACATATGAATCTTTTAAATTGAAAATTAATTATTTGAATACTGAAAATTCATATAATAAAAATATTAAACAACACCCMACCCCACCCCCATCGTGAATTCTAAAACTTCCATGGATGAAATGATAATCACGAGTATAGTTAATGAACATATTAGAATTTGTTCATCATTCAAAACAAACACACCAACTTTATGAACTAGTGGTTAAACATAGTTCATTAGGATCAATTTACATACAATTGAGAAATAAATAAAACCTTATTAGTGAGTTGTGCAAGGCGAAGAAATGGAGACGCAAAACAATCATCRAGATCAAAAAGATCCAAAGCTGGAGGASGAGGCTCTTGCAATGAAGGTGGAAACACTGCTGGTTGCAAGGGYGGCATCGGCACTTCAAACTACAGAATATTCACAAATGTGACGCATACAATCAAATTATTTTTAGTARTCTATGAATCTACCTTATTTTCTTTAGTATTAATTTCCAAATTCAAAATCAAAGTTGCTTTCATTATTTTAGAAGCCCCCTATTTGAAGTGCTTAAATTTAAAAAGATAATTTTCATTTTAAAGTTAAAGTTGATTTTTCTTCTGTGTATTGTTCAATTTTTATATTTCCTTGATTTCTTCTTTATATTGATATATTATAAGTAAAACAACTTGATTGGCTTCATCAATTTATTTTTAAGAATTAGAATAGTACTTGAGGAGTGATTAGTGTTAAAGGAGCATGCTTGACTCCAAGTTGTTTGTACAGTAATTCAACACTTGGAATCAACTTTGTGTTATATTCAAAGAGTTTTTCATCAAGAAGCTTTGATACATCTTTTGGCAATTCCTCTACTTCCTGCATGCACTAAAACCACTTTTGAATGTTATTTGACRCAATAAATTTAATTGTTGGAGAAAATAGGYGGTCAAATAGAAGTTGCACCTGCAAGCAACACCTTAGTTGGTTTGCCAAAGCTTCAGTATCAGGAACACATGAAACATCATTGCTATCGATGTCATCCGTACAAATTTTTTTGGTCTGCATTTCATGGATCATAACACCAATAGAAAACCAAAAACTTTACAATCAAAATTGATAATTTAAATTCTATAATTCTTCAAAATTAATTATATTATTTAAAATAANGGTCAAATAGAAGTTGCACCTGCAAGCAACACCTTAGTTGGTTTGCCAAAGCTTCAGTATCAGGAACACATGAAACATCATTGCTATCGATGTCATCCGTACAAATTTTTTTGGTCTGCATTTCATGGATCATAACACCAATAGAAAACCAAAAACTTTACAATCAAAATTGATAATTTAAATTCTATAATTCTTCAAAATTAATTATATTATTTAAAATAAKATTTTTAACAARSTAAAATKMTTCAAGAACTTCTTAATAACATCATAATGAAGTTTTCTATAATTCATTGGAAGGTCTCCATGTGGTCACAATAATCATAGATAGACCTCCCTATAAATCATGGAGAGACTTTTGTATGATYATTGTGACTATTGCTGGAGATCTATTAATTAATCATATGAATATTTTTCTACAAGTTATATTTTATTTTTAAAGAAAATTGTTAATGTTTGAAATATTAGTGCGAAAAAACCTCAARGTCACATTGTCTATTCATCCATGAAAACAAAAAAAGCAATAGTTTGGCATTATCTTCTTTATCCAACCATGCATCTTCAAACATGCATGCACTTCCTATCACTACCACCCTCCCTGATTTCCTTGTRCCATATGAAATTGCTCCTAAAATTAAACAATATAAAAATTGCGTCAGGCTAAAATGTATCTATAATAAAGGTTTTAAATAATTACTAGAAGTATTAAGGAAAAATTATAAGAAAATAGGACTAACCAAGTGGGCAATGCATTGGAAGGGCTAATACACCAGAAGAGATGATGGGGTTTGCAGGGCAATGCAAGGACAAAGTAGCACCGTAAGGATATACAATGTGCATTTCTGYTTTAGAACAAATTTCTTCACTTTCTTGTTCTACTTTCCACTGCAGCATCCTACTTCATTATAAAAGATTATGCCTTGCAATTCATTTCATCTAAATTATCAATTTTTTTGCATCCACTATATCAATGTAAAATATATAATGTATAAAGCAACATGAACTTTAGTTTCAAACTTTCAATGCCAATAATTAACTAACTATATGACATGTACAGTAACGATGAAATAAAATTCAAATGATAAATCATGAAAAATCTACAATGATAAATCATCCTTGAAGCATATTCTATTCACTATTTGTTAAAAAATTCAACTTCTAACTTTGAAATAAATAAATAAATAAATTCATGTCTATTAGTTAAAATATTTGTTTTATTTAAGCTACCTTTCCATATACACTTTCATATTCATAGTTTTTTTAAATGTGAAATATGCATGTCATTTTTAATAATTGCACATGACTATACTATTCTCATCAAATTACAAGCTACCATATTTCAAAAAAGATAGGATATACCTTGAAATATCGTTGTTCTTAAAAATTTCTTTAGAATTTTTTTCTGCAAACTACATAGAAGATATATGTCATCAAATTCCAACAAAAATAGTAGAAAGAATACAATTCCATCAACTCTATAATTAAAAAAAGTTGAAGAYATAATACAACTTTGATCTTTTAATTACAATAGAATCAATTGCATATTAAATTGTAGTGATATTCAACCATTAGTCATTTGGAAAAATATTACATAATTTTGGAACTTCATCACCAACATTTATTATTTCTTTGCTTAGGATTCCATCAGATATTAAAACTTCTTTTGGATGTAAGTACTTTTCTTGGATTGGTCGAATCTATAATCATTAAAGTTCTAGTAGCATTAAATACACCAACATGTTTGTTTTACCAAAATTCAACTTTTCATTAAAATAAAAAAAATTACAGGAAAAAATTATATCCCATACATACATACAAGGCAATCTGAATTGATTGTTATTCCAAATTCTTCTAAAAGTCCATTGTAATTAGTAATTTGTTKCTCATCATCGCTTTCGGTTCCCAAAAATAACATAGAACCACCTTCATTTATGTATGCTTTTATGATTTCAACCTAGCCAATAAATGAAAGAAAATTGTAATATCAACACTCATATATAAATTTATTATACTTACAAATACATCATGTTAACAGAAATGTGATTTTTGATATATATTTCATAATTATCTTTATTAAATTTTTATAAGCCTTAAAAATTTGTGTTAAAAATAGAATTTAGATATAATAGTTTAGTATCTTTTCAAATCTATATAAATTAATGTATATATATTTATTTTAGAAAATTCTATACATTTTTGTATATTAAAATTAGATTTTTGCTAAAACATTATTCAAATCTCCTTTCAAATAAAATAATTATTAATTTTTAACTTTATGAATGAAAACAATAGTGGTATCAACTATTTTAGTTATATATTGAAAATTATTGAAAATTTTAGATCAAAGGGTTATTTTCAATTGCAATTGGATTTGTCTTCTAAATTAGAATTGATATTTTAAATATAAATTATCTTATTTTATAAGCCTAAAATTTAACAGGTGCAATAAAAATTCAAAAAATACTAGCATTTTTGAAAGAATATAACTATTTGTGCAAAATCCAGGCCTAAACTTTGCGTTTATTGAAGATGCAAATATTTACCTCCGTTGTTGTAAAATCCTCCTTTGGACAACCAAATACCACAACATCAATTTTTTTAAGGAGTTCAAAAAGTGTTGAAAAAAACACTCAGTTTTTCAAAAATTAGTTTGTACTTCAAAATCAATGATTTACGATTTTATGATATAATTCTTTCATATAGAAAGTCTACATCATATTGTTAGAATTTTAAATCTATATTAGGTTGTAGTAAAAACAACCATTAAACAATATATAATTCAATTTTCATAAATATGCAAATTGACTAATATGCTTTTGACAGTACASAATAATTGTCAACAAAATCCTATATTTTAGCAAAATATAGTCTTTAAATTGAAATTAGCAACTAAGGGAGATTTTTCATGGCTTCTTTTGTAGAGAAGCCTCATCCATTATTTGTCATATTATTTGACAAGGGTTTGATTATTTTATTAATATTTTATTATTAATAAAATATTTCTACATCAAATTTCTAAAATAGAATTTTTTGTCCATCTCTAATAATTTGATTTTGGATCTATAGTTACTATGATCAAGTATTGGCATGTCCTTCATTAAAGTGGACAAAAATAAATCTTTCCATAAACTTTGCAAATTTTCAAATTAAATTGTTGTAAATTACTCATTCTATTTTTTGAGTCTCTAATCTCTTAAACAATTGTGTTTTTAGCCATAACTATTACATTGTACCTCCAAAAGATTTAAGATTCAATAATAAGATTACATTAATCTATTTTCACTTTTTGCATAATATTTTAGAGTTTTCTTAAAAATAATAAATRATTTTGTGTAGGTTTTAAAATTAGTTGCAAACTAAAATTGAAAAAGCACTATTTATACCAAATTTTGTTTGTGTGCTAAAGTAGATTTCATCCAATACTACTTGGTGGAGATATAATCAACTTCCTAAACTCCAAAAGACTACCTTCAAAAGTCTCACAAAACTTGACTATGTGAGCCTTCAATAACACTTTATTGTTCTCATGTCATATGCAACACATTTTAACATTTAATTTTAGATCTTATTTACCCCCTACTTTCACCTCCCTAGATTCTGAGACACCACTTCTACTACACTTACAAAGTTGGTAGCTTGAAACTAAGGGAGTCTCGGTATCAACTAGTGAGGGTTGCCTATGACTATGTTCATTGCCTTGGTTGCAATGCAATGACATTGAAATAAGAAATTTATTAAATGAGTTTTTTTATTGTCTTTCTTCATGCATACACAAATTTATCCATCATATTTCATCCTATTTTTTCATCCAAATTCATCCATAAAAATAAATGATCATCTACTAATATCTACATCCATCCACTTTCATGCAACTAAAATTTGTRTGCATCTACTTTCATCCAACAAAAACCTACATTCATCCACATCAATCATCTTTCAAATTCATCCACTCTAWGGCRCGACTTCATCCAAAAKTATTGTCTCAAACTAATGTCATTAATGCTTCATAGTGAAGAAGTTTTAATTCTCTCAAGTATTGWGTACTCAACTCTCAATGCTCCTTGCTCCYTRCTWATACTTGGCAACCATGGCAACCRATTTGACAACWAATCAAAAATTKCTATAGAATTTGAAATATTYAGGCAACTTTCAAGCAAAGCTTTGWAAGCCTCCRAAAAATTATTTTCTAAAATTTGACTTATTTGACTTATTTTCTTATCTCAATTAATATAGAAATTGACAAATCACTTTGAAAATGTGTATCTCACGTATCTTCACAAGTCAAAAAAAATGTTTGATTGAAGTAGAGAAGTGGGGAGGTAGGAGGTACAACAATGTATGTAGGATGTGTAGTTTAGGAGATGAAAGAGCTCAACCACTCATAGTCAAGTTGAATGCACTAATTGTTTTCATAGTTGCCCTTTGGAGTTTGGACCCCATTTAATCACAGTCAAATCATTTTTTTTGAACCTTGAACAACTTGTAAAATGTGGAAGATACATCATACATATAATTTTCACTAGTAAAATTATGTTTGTGATTTAAACTGAGAGAGTTGTAGACAAAGTTCAGAGGAGGCAACTTAGGGAGGAACATTGTCATAAGTTGTCTCTTCACTTGTCTATAATYTTTTGTTGGAGATTCTAAATCACTAATAGATTTTTTCAAGTGAAAGTTAACTTCAGATTTTCTACATCTTCTTAGTTGACTATARTGTGATACCAATTAATTTACAATGCTTAAAAGAGACCTAAAGGTCTATTGTGAACACAATTACTTCATTTTTTACTTAAAAATAACTCTTTATTGAAATTTCGTTTTTACCGAATATTGATCCAATGGTCATCTAAATGTGTATATATTTGAGTTGAAAACATGCTATCGTTGTTCATTTTTCAACATATTCTAAAAATTGTTTTATATATTATTTGAATTTGGAATTTTGGCAATTAAAGCCTATAGTCATTATTAATCAAAACTCAAAATCATAGTTTAAATTCTATTAAAAAGTAATTGGGGGTCAAATATTTACTTTAACGCACATGGTTTGAATAGATACACTAATTAACTTTGTTGTTAGAGCTTGATATTTGATGGTGCATGTGATACTTTATAAAAATTAAAAAATTAATTTTTTGAGATTATTTGACTTGAATATTACTAGATTTTAACAAATGTAACCAATTTTTTTTAAAATTGACTTGATTTTGTACAATTATATCTATCAAATAGTCACTTAAGGTAGGTACACCTAAAAGTGCCACTTATTGGTACTATGCCTAGTTACTACTATTAAGCTATTCAAATTTTCATATAGTCTTGTTGGCAAATGAAAGCACGATCGAGTGCACCAAAAAACGCAGCATTTGGATACATTATGCAAAAGTTATTAAGGGTCAAAGTTTGTTTCTCAAAGTGCCATTTACAATTTGTGTACATGACTGATTTGGAAATGTACATGGATTGTAGATGGCGCTTTAAGTTCAGTTGTGCTTTTGGATGTACCCACCTTATAGTTTATATCTTTTGGACCTGAGAATCTTGAGTTAACCCGTAAAAGACCAAGTGTCCCTTCAAGAAACACTTGAAARTTTGAGCAAGTTTCCTATAATCTCAATTTTTGACAAAAATTTTGAAACGTTTTTTAAATAGGAAAAACATTGGCATTCTAAGAGTATATAATTTATTTCAATTGATGCCTAGGAAGAGAAGATACATGACACTACACACTACACTAAAAATGGAGGTTGTTAGGCATCACAAAAAAACATAAAAAATAAAAATGAAAATTTCAAAATTCTATTTTTCATAGAATATGTCTTTATCCATATGGGATGTGATTCTTTTTATTTGGACCAATGATGAAAAAGTTATGAAGAATCCTGGTTTTTGGATAATTTGAACATCCTCTAAAACAACCTCATAGGATTCATTTTTAACCCCTAAAGGACCAAATTGTGTTTGTTGGCAACATAGCGATTTTGGGCAGCTCACTACAAATGGAATTTATAGTTTTTTTCTTTGAAATTTTCATACAACATGTGTCCAAGGAGTAGCTTTAAGGCCCAACAATTTTCATGACTTTTGACTCCATGGTTAAAAAGTTATTGCAATATATGTACTTTTCTTTGATCTCCGGGCAGTCCGGGCAGGTCTGAAAAAATGACTTTTTTCAGAATTAAAAATTTGAAAATGATTATCTACAACTATAAGTACATGAGAAGCTTTGAATTACTCCATTTTGATCAACTTTTTTTGCTAGAACAATCTCAATGTTGGGATTATCTAGTTTCAATGCCCTCTTAGAGATATTAGCAATTTAGTTTTTTCCAATCTTGAACCTTCTTCTACTTGACAATTTTTAAAGAACAAAAACCAATATTTCATTCTTCAAATTTTTTTCTTAAACTTTCAACTCAATTCTTCAACACAAATTTTTTTAAATTCAATGCCATAGTGCAAAACTTTTCCACAACTGGCGGTGAAAGGCATCTAAAATTGTAGGCCCGTAATTAAGAAAACTTGACTTTTCAACTTGGAATGCCAATATCTTTCAATCAATACGGTCAAACTTCATAAAACTTTTATCACATGATTTTAGAAAGGCAAAGTACAAGATCCGACCATTGGATTCTTAAAAAAAAGTTTTTTTTGGTTTCTTGGATGAACGCAACAGAATTGACAGTTTTGAGTGGGGTTCTTTTAGAAAATTGGCCTTCGTCCTTTAGGGGTTAATAGATCCATTATCCTTCCTAAAAGCTTTTAAAATGGTACTGAAAAGTCCACATTGGAGAAACAAATTTAAGTGGTTGCTAAAAAAATTAGATTTAAGGTAATGAATAATGCAACAAATGCCATTCAACTAGCTCTATAATATTGACTTTTATCATTTTTAGTAGTATATAGAAATAGTCTTTCATGTGGACTACATGAAAATACACAACCTTGTGGAAGTTGTGATTTATCCGATAATGCATTTCATGACTTTAAAATAATTCTGTGGTAGCTAAAGAATTTATGCTAAAGAAGTTTTTGGATTTTCTATCCAAATTACTAAAAAGAACAAAAAAAGAAGGATTAAATTAAACTTGAAATGTGAGCTTGGCTCAAGGGCTTAGTTTTCATGAACCAAATCTTAAAGGTAGTATCTCAAGTACTCAACTTTAGTCATTTTTTTGCTACGGAGTATTATTCTCCTTGTCTCCAAGAGATGCATCTATTGATCTAAATTTTTTGTTCTCAATCACAATTTGATATGGCACATTGCATTAGAAAGTTTAATTCTTTTTGTACAATAGCTTTAAAATTGCTTGTTGCCTTCACCCCTAAAGTCCCAAGGCCTATCTACCATTAATAACCACTCAAAATTGCCATTTCTACTGCAAATTGCAAAAATTGTATGATTTTCATTCTTTAAGAAAATTTTGAATAGAAATAATTATGAGATTGAAGCAAAAAATAAAACAATAATAGCTCTAAGATGGAATTGAAACACACCAATTTCAATGGTGAGATCGTTATGCTCAGAATACTAAACCTTCTAGAACTTTTAATTTTTGATTGTGAATATTGAATTGAAAAATAAATCCAATATATTATTTTTTCAACATGTTTTTATGCCCCCCAAAATAGAAGCTCCATAACTTTCACATCAATAAACTAAATGCCAAATGAATCAAGGCTTTCCATGTAGAAAAATAAATTCTATGAGAAAAAAATATTTTTTTAAAGTTTTTTTGGATTTTTATGTTGCCCAGTGACCTAAAATTTAGGCTTAGAATGTCATAACTTTTGCTCCCAAGAAGTGATTGAAATTAAAATTTTATCTCCCAAAGTTTATGTATTTTCCTATTTTCATAAAAAAATTCAAATAATCGCACCAAAAAATGAGATTATAGAAACTTGTCCAAATTTTAATTTATCCCTTGAAGGGACAGTGGAACCTTAGGGGTTAAAGAGGGCATGATCTCATCATTGCTTGGTCATTTGTACATTACAAGCTTCACAAAAATTAATCAAAAACATTCTCAAATCTAATTTTGGACTCCTCTACTAGAACCTACAATGCCATTGAATTGCTAAGGAACTCGGGGAGTGCACTCCCATTTTTTTTTGTGGTACACGTGCAATTAAATGAAGGATTATTGGAAATACTTTGGTCCTAAATTTTAGACTTGACTTGGAAGTAAATTAGCATCATCATAATTGGTTTAGGCAACATCAAAGGTCTTCGGATTCAACGATATCCAAAGTGATTTGAATTTGGTTTAAAATAGGGCTTCCATTATCCCAACTAGGGTCATGTTTTATACATAGGAGGTGGATCCGTGTAGGTTGTAGATTTGGCAGGAGGTCAAATCTCCATTTGAAAGTGGGCCCGCCTAATGTGGCGTGCAGGCTAAACCACAATCCTGACCACACCCATGCGGTTTGGCCGGCCCGCCTCCAATGCCTCTCAACTTAGCACTCCTGAACTTGGAAAGCCAACATCTGATGTGCCATTCGTGCCTAGTTTTTCAAAATCCTTAGCCTGGCCCACGGGACTCGGCGAAGTACAAACGTGCAAGAATGCGATGCTATAGGACATCCACCCTGACAAAATTGAGGAAGAAGACCAACGTCATTGTCTTGGGCAAAACAGCTATTTTAGGGTAAGAGGCGGCGAATTAGGGTATTAAATTCTTTTTAAAAATATGAACTAATTTACAATTTTACATATCCCACATTGTTTGTCTTACCTCCTACCACTCCAATCATGAGTATATAAAGAGTTGTCTCTTCAATTCAAAACAAAACTTACAAAACAAAAATCACAAAAAGTTGAAATAATTTTTTCAAGTTTTATTAAAAACAACTTGTTGTGGTGCAATTCAAACAACATATTTCAAAGTTTCATATTTCAACATATTTCAAACTTTTAAAGTTGCAGAACACAAATAAACTCTTAAATGTTTCAAAATATATATATCAATATATTTCAAAACATTTTAAAGTATACAGTTGCAAACACAAATGGACACTTGAATGTTTTAAAGGTTATCAACATTTTCATTTGGAGGGTAGTTTTAGTGTCCATTTGTACTTTGTAACATTAAAACACTTAAATGTCCATTTGTATTCTGCAACTCCCATTTGTGTTCTCCAACTTTAAAAGTCTGAAATATGTTGAGATATTAAACTTTAAAATATGTTGTTTGAATTGCACCACAACAAGTTGTTTTTGATAAAACTTAAAAAAATTATTTCAACTTTTTGTGAATTTTATTTTGAATTGAAGAGACAACTCTATATATACTCATGGAGTGGTAGGTGGTAAGACAAACAATGTGGGATAAGGCCATATTTGTTAAACTTGAGACTTTTTGCAGATTTTGAGACAGAATGCTAGTTATTGGAAAATTCATTTCAAAAAATTTAATTGAAACTAAAAATAAATAATACTCAAATAGTGATCCTATAATGAAACTCTAAAAGTTGATGTTGTTACCTATTTATAAAAAATACTAGTAAAGATATAAAGCAGTTTATCTTCGAATCAAAGATAAAAATGAGACTGCGAAAAGTCTCAATGTAACAAATATGGCCTTGGATATGTAAATTAGTTCATAGTTTAAAAAAGAACCTAAAACCCTAATCTGTTGCCCTAAACCCTAAAAACCCCATCTTGCATTCCTGCATAGGACAGTGGCAATGGTCTTCTTCTTTAATTTTGTTAGGGTGAATGTCCTGAATCATCGCAATCCTGCACGTTTGTGCTTGGTTGGGTCCCGTGGGCTAGGCCAAGCATTCTAATAGGCCAAGCACGGATGGCGCATCAAGTGCCGGCTAGCCAGGTTAGGAGTGCTAGGTTGAGAGGCATTGGAGGTGGGCCGGCCAGACCATGGAGGCGTGGCCGGGCCTGTGGTCTAGCCCGCGCACCACGTCAAGCAGGCCCACCTTCGAATGGACGATTTAATGTCCTGCGTAGATTTGAAGTACTTTGGCAAGGTCAATGTTGAAGGCACTTTGATGCTTGAGGCACCATGGAATTATTGAAAGCAATGACATTTTGGAATCACTTGATGTGTATTTGTTTCATAGCCTTTTGGAGACCTCATACTTTTCCCAATGGGAAGTACTAACTGCTTGAATATATCTTGTGTTTGCAAGCACTTCATGCTTGCAACTAGATTGCGAGTTTCACTCCTCTTGTTTTCTACATTATTTTTTGAATGTAGCTTTCAAAGATGAATTTCAATGTAACGCCATCAAGTGTTACATATGAAACAAAATTGCTCTTGTTATGTATTTATAATAAACATAGAATACACAAAAATATCACAAGAAAAAATTTAAAACAAAGAATAGGGTTGATGAAATTATCAAAATTTAGAAATTTAGGTAAATATAGCCCTACAGAAATCCGAGTTTTAAATCTACATAGCCCCCATGTAATAGAGGCTTGGAGGCACGGTACCCATGAATATGGCCTATGTAATGCACTCCYAGAGCTAAGAGAGCATGTTAAGAGGGAAAATGGAGATTTGGAGCTTTGAAGGTAAAACATGTTATGGTTTAAGAAGAATCTAGACAAAAGATTTTTATTTTTACTTTTCTTCCAATTTCTACATAAAGAAAACTTTGGAACTTGTTACAAAAATCACGATGAACGGAGTGACCGTGGAGTGACCAGACAAGCCACATAGTTGAAGAATAGACAAAAATTTCAACATACTTGGATGTTTTCATCCATTTTTGTAGATCCACTAGTAAGTTAATCCACCTATTGGAGGCCAACTTCCTTAGAGAGTAAGGGTGAATTTAACAAAGARTCCCTTTTCAAGTGCTTGTTCAAATACTTTTAGATGAGGCCGCCATATGTGAGCTCCCATTTTGTCACTTGGGACTCACTGTTTTTGTTTTTGTTTTTTTAAATTATTTTGAGTATAGTTTTAGATACAAAACGACCTGGATAGTGTGTTATACCAAAATATGTGTTGTATATTCCAATATAGCCTTTGTACATATTAAGCCTAGATTTACTAAAAACACCAAATTCCGCATGTAGATAGGGTAGAAACCCATCTATTGTAAATAATAAGAGTGTTAGTAAAATTGCCCAATTATCTACACCTATTGTGCAATGAGATGCAAGAAGGCTAATTTGGTCCGAGGGAATCATGTAAGAACCCTAAGATAGATTTCCAAAGATAGGTTTCAGTTTTCCCATCCCATCGATGAAATAGTAGAAACTCCAAATGTTAGTCTGCAGGTGAAGAAAATCCAATTGGAGCATTGAGGGGCATCTATGACCTAATTACGGTAATTTGAAGTGGGAATCCTGCCAGGAGTTCAACGACGCAATCGCTTCACCAAAATTCCCCTTTTTGTGGAAGATTCCTCGTTCACCGGAAGTTAAAAGAAATAGCGGAATTTTTACTCTTTTTCCACATGTGCAAGGTAAGAAAATAAACCTACACATCCCTTGAGGAATTCCGTGAGAGGTTCCCCCAAAAGTCTCGTTTTTTTCTGATCACCTAAAGATCTTTTTCCGAGCAGTCAACTACAAAAATCCAGTATGGTAAATTCATGAAAACTACCTTGGATGTGGTAAAAATCTCACAAAAAATTAGTATACCTTCTTTTATGTTCTTAAAGCGCCCCAACAAGTTTGGTGACTTTTTGATAGCGGAAGATGCCAAAATTAGCAACATCTTGCAAAACTGGCAAATTAAAAGATCAATTGTCAAGTTGACCGGCGTATCGAGAGTACACGACCTCGGAATAAGACAAACTTAGGGACTTTTCTTACTCCCTTGGACCTAATTAAGAGTCTAGGCTAGTTACTCTTGGCAGAAAAGGTAAACTCCAAAACTTGGGTTTTTACCCCATTTTGAGGTTTTAGTCGCCGCTAGGATTCTTTGAGTTTTTGAGGTAGGAAGAGGGGGTAGAGGGTATTCTAGTCTAAAAATGGCCTTCTGAAGCCAGTGGTGCAATCCGTTTGTGATTTGGAATTAATCTCCAAAAGTTAGGGTGTAGGACCAGCGTAGAAAGTCAAAATTGGTAAATTAGGATGAAAATCCTAAATGATAAGATTTTCATGAGCAAATTAGAGGAGGTGAAGTGACTTTGGGAGAGTATAAAAGGGCACTCATTCTCCTCTCTTCTCACCCCCCTTGTAACCATATTTTGGCTCTCTTTGCACATTTGGGTCCATTAAATTGGATTTTGACCAATTTTCGGTCACGTTGCCAAACTCTTGTGTTTTTGGAGCATTTTTAGCTCCTTTGTTGTTGTTTTTGAAGCTTCTTGAAGGACTTTGGGTCTCCTTCAAGCAAAGCTCTTGTTCTTTGTATCTTTTGGTTGAAATTCTCTTGTATTTTTTTTTTTTTAAGGATTTTTAGTTTGTTGAAGTTTTTGGAGGTCTTTTTGTACTAACTTGTACTAATCCTAGCTAGAGATCTTGCTCCTCCTAAGACTGGCGATGCCGCTTGAGGAGCCCTCTAGTGTCTTTTGAAGTTGTTTTATACTAACACATGTGCTAATTTGGTGTTTTCTTTGGTTTATATTGTACTAACATATATTGTAGTTGGTTTTTGTACTAACAAAGTTATTTTGTTGTTGTTTCCAAATTTCCTTATCCCATTTGGGACGACGGAGCTTTGACTTTGCCCCTTGTAAATTTCTTTAGTTTTTGGTGATTTGGTAACCAACGGCGAAGCTTTGACTTCGGGTGTTGTGAGTTTAGGAGTGTTTTTTTGTTGATTTCCCAAAGTATGGCGAAGCTTTGATTTTGCATTGTGTAAAACTTCCATGGTTTTTTGAGAATTTTTGAAAAGCAGTGAAGCTTTGATCTTGGGTCCTAGAGAAAATTCCACAAAAATTCATTAAAAAATTTAGAATTGTAGGTGGTCCATTACTCACCAAATTTAGGATCTAAAACATAGTTTTGGATTCCCAAGTGTAGTATCCAAAGKGTCGGTGGAGGAGAATTGCTGCGAGGCGGGGACGACGATGGACACCGCGAGAGAGCGGAAGAAGGGGGAGGCCCTGTGAGCGGCAGGGTGACTGAAGAGGGCGACTGAGGAGGGTGACTAAGGACCCTAGGGCCTGGCTGCCGCTCGACTGCTTGCCTGTTTGAGGAACCAGGGCCTGTTTGGAGGTTTGGACTGCTTGGTTGGGGCTCTATGCTCGCTTGGAATTTTTTAACAAAAAAATCCAAACTTGTCTAAAAAAGAACTTAGCACCGGTTCAAGTGGCTTTCAATTCTAAATAGATTAGAGTGAGGGAAAGAAAACACTTAGAAATAGAGTAGTAGCAAGAACTCATATAGGAGTAAAAAGGGGGGGGGAAAGAATAGAGAATTAACCAAAAACAAGTAGAAGTAGCAACATTTCCAAAGCCAAAATTGAAGAAGTAGGAGAGAAAATGGGATTTGGTACTAACTAGTGAGAAATGAGAGAAAAGAATGGTTGATGAAGGAAAATTGGAGGTTTGAAGGGACATTGAGATTTGTTAGATATTAGGTGGAAATCCGAGGAGTTCAATAGAAACCATTAGAAATTGGATTAGATAATAATTGAGTGAATAGGAAATAGAAGATAGAAGGTTTTCCAAATTCAATTATTTTCTTGGAATTCGAATTCAATTATTTATTCCAAAGTCAAGTCAAACTAATGGAATAAAAAAAAAAATTGAAGTTGAATAGTGTAGAAGGAGAAAGAATTAAAGATAAGTAAAAGAAGAAGGGAAGTTTAGGAATTTAGCCTTGTATTTTCAGACCCTCTTTAAGCCGTAGGCAAAAACATTTAACCATTTTGAAACATGGCGAATGATGGGGAATTTTAGGAGTGATGGACCATCTCCTAGCCGAGTTCCAACCTGAGGTATGAAATTGCGTCCTTGAATTATCTTTTCAACTTTCAAAAGTAGCAATTAAACATAGTAACCGAACTAGAGGTTCAAGTCAGTCAGGCTAGATCATTTCAATTTCAAAGTTTCAGAGTGGAATCTTAAATCTTAGGTCCATAGCTTTCTAGGAAGGTATCATACGACTAGTTTGGATTAAAATTGAAGGAGTTATGAATGGATGAAAAATAGGTAAGAATTTGGATGACACAGAGTATAAATCGTCCAATTAACTTGAAATTAAAATCATAATTACTAAATAGTAACTTGAGCTATTAGGTCAAATTTTAGAATAAATTGAATTAGGAAAGTATTTTAAAACACTGGATGAAGTTTTCAGGGTTCTTTTAGGACAAAACTTCATCCGCTCATAACTTTGGCTAGTGAAGTCGGATTTCAATGAATTTTATATTTTTAGAAATGGCATAGTATCTAATTTAACATAGGATAGATAAATCAAGACTGTCTTGCACTTTGTCAGAAATCATCGTAGCCAAGAACTTAGCAAAAATTCCAAGTTAGTAACAACTTAGACACGTTCAATTTGACTAGGTTTCGAAGGTTAATTTCAAAGTAGAAGTTAGTGAAATTGAGGGAAAAGATCCATTGCTTGGAAGGCACAATGGATTACCGCTAGACACCCTAGTCGAGATTAACCATAGAAACTAAGAGCCTGGTTGTGCTCGTAGTTTTACCAAGGGTGGGTAAAAAAGAGCTCACAGTACTCACAAGAAAAATTGCAAGAATCACAACACTGCCATTCATCAACCCTTAAAGGTTTTAGTAGAAACATAAACATGGTTACTGGATTTGAGAACTAAAATACAAATAACGTACAAATATATGGCAAGACATTCACTATAGATTGACAATTTAACAATATAATATCTTTTAATTTGGATGTCAATTTAACCCCTAAAGGTCTTTGACTATGCTTTCACCAAAAACGCTCCAAAACTGCCATTTCTAGTCGATATCAGTGTTGAGAGAGTGGCAATGCTTTGTTGTAAGGTGCTTATACTTTTGCAGTATTGCGTTTTAACAATATTGTATATATACTCATGTAGTACTGCAAAAAGGGGCCAAGTAGTATACTACTATATACCCCTCGATATCCCCCCTAAATGCCTCAGCCACCAAAATCTGGTGTTTGCAAAACTTTGAAGTTAAATAAAACCTAACCAAGTTGCTATTTTGGGTAGTTTATTTGTTTGAAAATTTATTTTTGAAGTCTATTCTTAGCATCAAAAATTTGATTTGAAAATGATTGTTTGAGATTTTTCATTTCAAGACTATGTGCAAGGGTGTTCATTGCAATCTTGACTTTTCGTAGTGATGAGAACACTCAAATACAATAGAGCTTGGAGAAAATACCACATTCAAAATCTAGAGTACATTTTGAAAAGCCATAAATTGATTGGAGTTAGGATTGTTTGGCCCTTCAACCTCATATTTTTTGGTGACCAAGTTTTTAGGTTTGACATGTGAAAAGAGGATCGAAAGACTTCGACTCACTTTTGCAATTTTAACGACCTCATGAGCAAACATTATAATCTTTCAAGCCATAAGTGATATTGCTGTATTTTCTTTTTCTTAGTGATATTTAACATGTCTACATTGAATTTGTATGGTTACATTTAGAAAAAAATTGATTCATCTTATCAAATGTTTTTTAAAAAAAAAATACAGAGCAAATTCCTAGAAGCTCAAAAAAGGTCTTGGGCATTCAAGGATTAATAGTACAACATTGATCATATTACAATACACTCTTAAGTTTTAAACGTCGTGATTAATCTTGAAATTGACAATTTTAGAAATATCATGATGAATGGCTATTTGGGAGTGTATTTTGAAATTGCTATACAAATTGAAAAAAGTTGTARAACCGGCCAAGAGTTGTAGGTTTGATCCAATGGTTAGATTCACCATTACTATCACCAATATTTTTTTATAAATATTGGAAGGAAAATTTCAAAATTCCTTCAAAAGGCAATAACAAGTAGAATATTACCTTTTTGGAAGTAGAATTGTTTGGAATGGATTTCAAATGAGGTTATTTCGAAATGATGATTTTTGAGATTCCTATGTTCTTGAAATATCTATGACCTCATTTTCCCAAATCTAATTTTTAATTACAGTCAATGCAATTTTGGCTTGGTCAAACACTTGACATACTTGCACATTAGTAATTTTAGATAATTATGTTGACTCTAGTAACACCAAATTCAACCCTCATATAGAACAACTTAATAGAGCATTTCCACAAATTAGAAGAACTTTCATTGAGGAAATTTGGAGATCTGAAATTGTAGTTTCAATCATCTATTCATTGTCCACTTGACTAATGTTGCAATGCTCTGTCTAAGGCTAATATTGCTAAACTTGGATTTTGYGTGAATTTCATTACAAAAGAGTATGATGAGCAAGGCTTTTTTTGCTTTTTACTAAGTGCCAAAGTGGCGATATTAAATGTTACAGTGGTGCTCCAAATTACAACATTTATCCACATATTGGATGTATAATAAGGTTTTCATCCACAATTTGGCGATTTCATCTAAGAATTTTTTAAATTCAATGTTGTTTGGCAATTTCATCCAAGTTTTTTACGTAAATTTTGACATTTTTTAGCCAGATTATTTTTTTTGGCACCAAAAAGCCAAAAAAAAAAGCCTTGATGACAAGTCTCTTCTAAGTGACTACCCAACACATATGTGGATAAAAATGAGCAAGATTGGATGAACTTATTGATCAACGCACCGACCATGAGTGCTTCAAGGTTTTTATTCAAAAAAAAATTCAATTTAATTTTCAACTCAAAATTTAAATTTCAAAAATGAGAGAGGACGATGATTTCTTTCTCTTCTCTTACGGAAAGATAATAATGAAATTTAAAAAATTTAGGAAAAAAATTGTTCATGAATAACTAATTAAAAAAAACTATGAATAATCTTTAAATTGACCACTAACATATGATTTCTTGAAAATACAGAATTCACCAAAGGAACAATCTCAAGAACTCTTACAATTTTTAACAATGTAAGTACATTTATTAGAAGATACATACATATAATATGTGAATTCCTTAAACCAAAAGAATTCTTCCAAAAGTTCAAATCCACTTTTTTCTTCCTCTTCTAGAAAACATCTACTAAGAAGGCTTCAACCTCTTTCTCAAATTCTATAATCTATTCAATGTTAATTACTTGTACACCAAATTTGAAAAGTAGGTCAATGCTTCATCATATTGAAAACAACATTACAAGTGCAAGACTTGAAAGCTACTCCCACACACATTTAACTTTATTGTGAATTAGGTCTCGTATAAATCTTGATCTGAAACCAGAAGTGAAATAATCTTTTGTTTTTTTTTAACTAGGAAACCAAATTACAAATACCTAACAAAATCCCTTACTCTTCAAGACAAATTGTGCAAGGAAAGATTCACCCCTAAAGGTCCCAAAAGAGGGAGCGGCACAACATTGCCAAAAACATGCACCAAAACGTTACTTTTGCAATGTCAATGAAGTTCAATCCAAAAGAGAGAATSAAAAAATGTTTAATAATCATCTATGCAATTGCAATGCTCCTTATATAAATATGACATATTTACTAGGATCAATTGAATCACATGCACAAATCTTATAACATCCACATATACATGTCGCAATGCTTCCATGTCAAATGTAATTTCTATTTAGAATTTAAATTTGTTTATAAAAGAATGGTTGTCTTTCCGAAAGTGTGGAATAACATGAACAACATTCAATATTGATGCTATGTCTATCACTCTATATGATACAAGACCGTCTTTTGCCCATTTCAATTTTAGACATTTCAAATGCGTATGTAGTTCTAGTTCTTTGTACATTCAAACTAGACACAATTTTTTTGTTACTTTTGTACCTTCCTGCCTTAATTGCATACAACATTTGAAGAGCAATCAAAGTTTTCCATATGGATGTCTTCTCTTCCTCCCCTTCACCTTCCATCTCAATTTAAACACTTCCAAAACATTCTTTCCCATTAAAACATGATGTTAGTAGCGCGTGTGAACATTGCAGTGTCTCCATATCTTGAACTCTCACCCTGACATAGAGCCACTGACTTGTAAGACTGCAGTAGCTACAAATATAATAACATATTAAGATGTTAATATTCTTGAAGAATTGAAAAAAAATGTATATGAATTTCACAAGAAGTGAATCTTTACAAAAATATTTACAAACTTGCGCCCTTGTCAAATTATTTTGATTCATGTACATCTCCAACAATACTTTTAATTTACTGAAAATATCTGGTTGTATAACTCTGGCCAGTACGCGCTCGTTTTTTTATTCACCATTTCCCACAAACACTCCTCTTGCAATATAAATATCAAGATTAAAAAGTTCCATTTTCAAATTAACTTAGAAGCCACCCAAAATATGATGTTCACTCTCTAAAGTCTGTCATCATCGAAAAACAATTATACAAAACAAATTACAAATTCAAAACAATAGTACAAAAGAAAGCAAGAAAACTTTAGTACTACATTATTTTTTTATGAGATGATCAAAGATTCAATAGTGGTCTAGGGTAAAGATGCACTAACACACCATGTCCAACACTGTATTTTTCCGAACTCGAGGGCAATATCCATCATTTTCCAATGTACTCATTTGTAGGGCTTCCAATCTCCTATTGTATTTTACAATAAAGTTGAGGAATTGTTTCTTATTAGTCGCCCTATAAGCCGTTCTGACCAATGCAATGTGTAGATTTTCATACATGTTTGAACTATACTCAACTGGAGCTCTCGACTGACAAATTGTAGAAGAGTAATGCTTCATGGCATGAACCTTAATCGAATTGAAATTTGATTTCTGCCATGTTCCCAAATAAATTCGGAATGTCATTACAGACTTGAAACAAATGTCACATTCAATATAATATGCATATAATCTTAAACAATCGAGTCCACATTGTGTCTTGAGTTACATATTCAAATATTATTATATTTATAAATTCATATTTCTATGTAATTGTATATTCATATGCTTTACACTATTGTATTATTGTAGGTGATGATGTATTTATACTCCTCCTTTGTCTAATTAAATACGTATCCATCATTACAAATTGCATGGTGAAATATTAAATAATACTATCATGATTGCATGAATAAAAACATTACATTGATGTTTTAAAATTGAGGAAGGCCACTCAAAATATTGAAATCCTACATTACAAACCTAAGTATAACTTCTAAGTGATTTCAGGATAATAAATTGAAATAGCAAGGTAATTACCTCTTCATGTAGTCATCCATTGTCGTCAAGTTGTCAAAGATTGCTCTGAAAATTCTTTTGATTGACAAGCCAATTGATACCATTATAAAAAACCTACAACGGCCTGAATGAAAAAGTTGGGGAACAATCCCAACATGCAAAAAACTACCATCTACCAATAAAGGGGAACAACGTACAACAATCAAAATTGTTAGTCAATATAGTCATCATTTCTTTTTGTACTTTGTATATATCTATTTTATTTAAAATAGATCTTCTTCTCTATATTTCCAATATTCAATTTATATAGTGATGGATTTCAAAAACCGTTGTTGATGTTCAAATAGAACTAACCTGCATTACACAATGGTATTCAAATTGCTGCAAAATTTGCATTTGATGTGAAGTATCCACCTCTATTGGTTCCAGAGACCCTAAATTGAAAGAATCATGCTCACTCTTTGATAATTAATAGCCTTCTATCCAATTCAATTGTAGAAGAAGGCATCAATTGCTTAGACATGCTTTGCACTATGTCCATGAGCGTTTTGAAGATGCTCAAGTCAGCTTGGTGTAATTTTGAGTATGTGCGACATCACACAAAAGAAATTAAAAAAGTATTTAAAAAACTAGTTTTTTGTAGATTGTAATTTTGAATTTATGGGGAGCTTTGATTCATGCCATTTGGATTTCTTATGAGAAAAAATAACTAATAGATTTCATTTTTGAATGCATTTTTCACAATTTTTCAAAAACATTGGATAATACGGTTAAGTTTGTTTGCTAGAGCAATTTTATAATAGGAATTATTGTATTTCAACCCCATCCTAGAGCTAACAATAATTTTGTTTTTTGTTAAACCTTGAACCTACTTCTACTTGACAATGAAAATTAAGTATTTGAAACAAAAATTTTTATCGTACACTCTACAATTAATTCTTTGACACAAAAAAATGTAAATTTAAAGATTTTAATGCAAAGTTTTTCCACAAAGGGCAATTGAAGTCATTTGAAATTGCAAGCCAGCTTTTTTTAAAACTTCTTTTTTCCAACTTTAAATGCTCATATCTTTCAATCCGCACGATCAAACTTCAAGAGATTTTTACCAAATGGTCTCAAGCAACTGAAGTTCAAGATCTTACAATTATATTTTGAAAAAAAACATTTTTTTTCTTTCTTGGGTGAACGTAGCAGAAATGGCACTTTTGAGTCATTTTTAACATAAATATGGCCTTGGGACCTCACGGATTAATGTGCCTTCCAAATGCTTATATTTGATTTGTTGACACATTTGAAGGACGCATACTGAACTATGATTCCCTAACTATTGATTTCTACAGATTTCAAATTTTGGTCCACCTATAACACAATTTCAGTGCTCTAAAAAGCCTGTAGTTTGAAAAATCATAGAAATCACATACGACATCTAAAAACCTAATTTTTTTTGGATATTCAGGATTTTTATTCACTAATACTACAAAAATACAATATCTAGGAAAAGATGCCTCAAACTGCGTATGCTATGTAAGCCTTTGTGTTTAGGGTTTTGGATCGATGCTTCTACTTCAGAGAATGAGCTCACTTAGAATCTCCAGCCAGTGAGTCTGCAAGTCTCGCATGTCCGGTACTGCACTATAAGAGAAAGGGGTGTATTAAGTATAGTCCTAGTAGTATAGTCTTTTAAGTAATGACCTTTAAGTAAGGATTTTAGTAAAATTTAACATAAAAGACTAAAAAACTATACTACTAGGACTATACTTAAAACACCCCTTTTTCTTGTAGTGTTGGCTTTGACCAAATGAACTCAATAGCATGCTAGCAATTTACCACCGTTTGGGGCAAAATGACCTCCATCTATTGGTTGGCCGATGGAATGGCGGGTATCCCGCCAAACGCTACAAAGCCTGTCAATGCATGGGCGGCACCCAACCTTTCACTCTTGAGATTCAACTTGTCTGGCTACACGCGTCATTCTATTCGATGCCCACATGAACTTTGCCGCATCACAGCGCACAACGGATTTTTCAATGTCAGTTAAGCCTTCGTGTTTTCGTGTGAGCACCTTTCCGTGAGCATTCAAAATTCTGAAATTTGACTCCAACTCTATGCATGTTTGTGCCTGGGCTAGTGAATTTGAAGATCCGTCATCCAAATTCAAAGATTTGTTGTCATTACGAGGATGGAATAGTATTGGTGAGTTTTGTGGCTGGCATTCCGTCCGTTTGTCAAACATTGAAAGCTAGGGTTCAAGATTGTGGCGTGGCGACGTCGGTAGGGTTGTTCGGACGTTCAGCGTCCGCGGGCACTGCCCCCCAGACATCCGCCGACATTCGATCGAGCCGTCCGCTACAGACTCTACAAATTTTTTTTTCTTTTGGGCAGACGGACGGGCGGACGGCCTGGTGTGTGAGTCGGATCCCAAACAGTTTGCTCCATCACAACCTCAAAGCCTTCCAACGTCCGCCAAATAAAAAAAAATTTAAAAAAATTTAAAAAAATTAAAAATTAAAATTGTTGTCGGGCGGATGGACAAGTARACGGACGGACGGGCGGATAGGCAGACGGATAGGTGGACGGCCTGGTGGATGGGGTGGATACCAAACAATCCACCCCATTACAACCAGGGTGTCCGCCACCTACAATTTTTTTTTTTTTTTTCGGCAATCAATCTGATGGACGGCGAATCCAACGGCCACGACTGGGCAGAAAACAACATTGGATTCTAAAAAGCACAAATGAGTCTTAAAGACTCTCATTATTCTAATGAATGCTACAAGCATCCAATGTAGCATAATTGAATGGATGGATGGATAATTGAAGTTATTTCTCTGCACATTCAAATGTACCCTCAAATCCTAAACCCTAAACCCTAAATCTTCTACCCTACACTAACTTTGAACCTTACATCAATTATCCAAAACGTTGGTGTGGTGTGCATAATATGTTTGACTTTCAATTTCTTTTAGTGTAATTATCAAAATGCACTACATATGTAAATGTCATTGACTTATTGATTTATGTTTCCAATGTTTTTTAAGGTTTAGGGCATGAATTGTTAAGCCTGCGCCATTGTACAAAAATAAAACAAATAATTATAACTTAAAGTATCTCTTTAAGTTTTGTTGTAAAATGCATAGATATTGCAAAATTCCAAGGTATACATAGTATAAGCAATTGTATCATTTTATTATTCTATTAGAAAATGTTGCTAAAAAGGCTCTAAGCACTTTAATGTGATTTAATGTAGTATATTGAACATTAAGATTAAATATATTATTCATACAACAAAAACTTAATTGAAGWTATTATCCTACACCCTTATAACTATATGTACATCMTAAATTATAAACTCTARAYAGTCAACAYTATATCCCATACCAAAAAAAATGGTGCTTTGGTAGTGAAGAATGTAATTGACCCTCCAATATGATGACCTCTCATGTTCAAAAACTAATCATTTATGGACTTCATATATACGTTTGTACTTTGTAATGTACCTTTACATAAAAATTAATAGGCTATAAATTGATTGGTGTTCTATATGTTATGCACATTAACCTCATAATTTTTTGGTTACTAATTTTTTTAGATTTGACCTATAGAGAAAGGTTAAAATGACCTAACATCATTTTTAAAGTTTCAACACTCGTATGATCAAATATTATAAGCTTTTAATCCATAAGTAATGTTATATTTTGTTTCCAAAATTGACGCGATCTTTGTCATATCTAGTTTAATTAGTATGATTACAATTTCAAATTAAAATGCTATTTTTTTGTTCAATATTGAAAAAGAATTAGTGAAAGCTTAAGAAATTCTTTGGACAATTGTTTTGAAAAATCAATGAATATATATATTCAATTTTTGTAATACTTGAAGAGCTCATGGAAACAAGGATGACTTTCTATTTCTCCTATGCAACTCCATCTAATGAAATTGATTGCACAATTGAAGTATAATAATATTGATCTTTTGCATTTGACATCCACCATGAGGCCTAAGCCCACATTTAAAGAAAAAACTTTAAATTATTAAATATAGGTTTTGCATTTGTATACAAGAAGATGAATTATATCATTTGAGAGGCAAGCAATGTGCCCCACGGTTTTGATATACGTTTATTAAGATTGCAGCACAAACTCAAATTACAATGAAGTTCCGACACATTGGTTCAAAATTTGAGCAGCTGTGAGCGACTGAGTAGTAAGCACTGAGAAGTAAGCACTGAGCACTACTGTATAATTTGTTTCTATTATTGTATCTTTTGTTATTTTTTAAACTTTAGAACTCTTGGCACAGACTTTTTTGTACTTGTGACATGACTGAAGATGCAGGCAGAATTGAGCCAGTGTTTTTGCAATTCTTGGCAGCCTATTGAACAAACAACAATATATTAGCATAACTTAGTCCTAACTGTCTGGTGTCTAGAGTCCTCTGAACTAAAAACATAATACTAAACCTTACAGTATATTACGGGAACTCCTTCAAAGATGGTGTCCAAATCATTGTTCCATGCCGACCATTCTCCCTACGCATTGAAGGTAAGTTCTTGACATTCACGAGGCCTTCAGTTGAACTCTAGCTTATGCCCCTCCAAAGAAAGCGCTAGCTGCTTTCACCAGGGATAGATAACTTAAAAAATGTTGGCGTCTGTTTATTTACCAGGTCGATGTGAGCTTTGTAACTTAACCACTGGGTGCTAGGGTTCAGAGATTTTCAGCAATTAGTCAAGCACGTAGGATTGAAAGTAGTGGAGCTATTGACACAAGTGGTTTTCGTGTTGAATGCAGTACAAGAGAAAGGGGTGTTTTAAGTATAGTCTTAGTAGTATACTAGTATAATCTTTTAAGTAATGATCTTTAAATAAGGTTTTTAGTAAAATTTTACTGGAAGGACAATCTTTTCAGTAAATTTTACTAAAAACCTTACTTAAAGGTCATTACTTAAAAGACTATACTACTAGGACTATACTTAAAACATCCATTTCTCTTGTAGTGATGCTTTCCTCATGGTGCTGGTGTTATTCTTTTGCAGAGTCTTTTTTCCTAGTTTGTAGATTGAAAAGCATTGAAATTTCTGCTCATTTTCAAAAATCCAGAGGACATGGGGCTTACTATATTTTTGAAGTTCTGTGAATTAACAATCAAGCCTGCAGGATTCATTGGAAGAGGCTCAGCTACTGACAAAACCGGGAATTTTGGATCAGAGTTGGGTGTGGATTCCTTTGGAACCAAGTTTTTGTTTTTGTCATTTACCGACGGCGAATGATCTTGTGGTTGTTGTAGTTTTCGCTGGTAGATTGCTGAACTCCTCCTGGCGTTGTGGATTGCTAGCAATCTTTTTTTTCAAGGTCAACGAAATTTGTTGTGTGTCGTGCTATAGGATATGAAACACAATATTCATTATATTGAGAGAATTCTTTGAATTTGAGAGGTAGAAGAATAGGAAATAAATGAAAATAAAAAAATTCTTGGAAAAACAACAATTTCCATTGAATTGAGAGTCAGAATGTTTTTAAAATTGAGACTATGTAAGTCAAATTGACCTAAAAGGTATGAAAAGATAAGCTGAATTTGTCTAATTAGGTCAAATTGACCTATATAGTTTGAAAAAAAAAGCTTGGATTTGACTATTTAGGTTGAATCGACCTAAATAGTTTGTTTGTCTTTTTTCTAAATAGTCAAATCCAGCTTGTCTTTTTAAACTATTTAGGTTGATTCAACCTAAATAGTCAAATCCAACTTGTCTTTTCAAACTATATAAGTCAATTTGACCTAAATAGTCTCAATTTTAAAAGTATTTTCACTCTCATTTTAATGGAAATTGTTGTTTTTATCAATGATGGCACCTAAATCAACCTAAATGGACATGCTTAATTTGAGAGGTCTCTAATCTCTCAAAATAATGAATATTATGTTATGAACGAATTTTCTCTTTATTGTAGTTTACATTTGCAGCTATGGATCTTGGATCTTGCGCATGTAGTTGTGGATTTTGTGAGCACTAGAAGCCCGTGAGTATTTGTCACTCTAGCATGTATAAGAAGGTTACAAATTTTGTACTCTGATTAAAAATATTGTTTTTGCCTTGGTTGTTGTGCAGAAGCTTTTATCAACCATGGGATCAAGCAAAGTGAGTATTAACTTTACTCACAGAGTATTTCCTAAGGCATCATGGGAGTATAACAATGGTCACATTTTGAAGAATTGGATTAGAAGCTACAAGTTTTTGGGTTGGAATAGTGTTAACACTCTCTTGCAAATTGCAATAAGCCTAGAGGATACAATTGTATGCAAATGTAAACTACAATAAAGAGAAAATTCGTTATTTTTCAGATATGAAATTTACTCAGAAATTTTTAAGTCTCCACAAATCATTTTTATGGTGAATGCATTGTACATGTGTTGTATGTATGGCCTCAATTGATATGATCATGCATTGAATTTAAAAAAAAATAAGAATGGCATCATAGGACACTAGCTATACAATTGAAAAGCTTCAATTGTATAGCAATATTGTATTAGCGTAGTTATAGAATTGTTACAGTACTACAATTGTATCAAAAATAGTTACACAATGATACTCTTACAATAAAATTATGACATTGCTAGAAGAATACAAGTGTATATGTTAAAAATGACTTATATGTATTTTTAGTGTACAAATATGCAGTTATTTGTTGATATAGTAATGTTCATTGTTTTGTACGTCATAAGTGTATTTTATTTGAATTATCACAATGTAATCTATGTATATGTATGTATATGTATGTAATATATATATATATATATATATATAATATAGTTGTTTAATAATATTAGAATTATATGTTAGTATTGTCAATGTAATACATTGGGATAAATGTTGTATTCTTTAAATACTATATTGTATACTACAATGAAGTACAACAAAAGTATAAATAAAATATTATAAAAACACAGTACTGCATCCTGGAGTACTGTATCCTGGAGTACTGCATCCTGTAGTACTGCATACATTGGGTACTCTACTGTTAACACCCTTCAGCTCGTGATGCACGGCGAAGCAAATCAGTGGAGGACATTCGTTGACATAGAAGACCAATGGCGTGTTGCAGTGGGGCTGCTCTCATGATTCAGCTGGAATTTGGAAACTAAAATTGGCTGAGGCCAGTATAACACAGATTCTACCTCCGTACCACTGGCAACAAAACAGGCAAAGAGAGGGAAACTGAATTCATGACCTGATTGCCAAACAGTGGCAAATCCAGAGCAGTGCAATAATTAATGACGACTGCATACGTTCCCCCACTCTCTACCGATGCCGTAACGTACTCACTAACGCACGTAGAAAGTCTACATGAAAAAACGTTCAGCAAGAAGGGAAAATGAAATCCAAAGCTAAGAATAAATTTTATTAAGATACAATCAGAGTTCAATTCGAGGTTAGTCCTCATGTAAAAAATAATGCGCATCCAACACTATAGTAGAGAGATAGGCCACGCTCTTGAGGCCTACGATTTCCAGCTGATCTGGAACATTATTACTTTTGGACCCAAGCTCCATATTTCAGATGTGTGTGCTCCCTCCAACATGCGTTTCTTCAAAATTGTATACGACCTTGGAAGAACCCAATGTGGTTGCTCGAGACCTCATGAAACAGGGGCAACTACTGGAGCCGGGGCTACAGGTGCTGCAGCTGGGACTTCTGGATCTGAGGCGGGAGGAGGGACCTCCTTTGCTTCAGCAACAGTTGCAGGAGCTTCTTCCACTGGGGCTCCTTCCACGTGACCGTTTGCAGTAGTATCTTCAATCTTCGCAACTTCCACACTCGGGACASCCGAATCGTCTTGAACTGCAGCATGTTCTGGCTTGGATTCACCAGCTCCCTTCCAGTACAACGAAGACTTCAAGTCCTCGTCCTTCATCAACTTTGAATAGTCTTCGTGATTGTAATCATTTGGATTTTCAAAGGTGGTTTTGACAATATCATCTTCGAATAGATCAAATAGGATTTTCATGGACTCGGAGTTCTTAGGATAAACAAACTTTATCTTCTTGACAGTGTTGGGGTCCAGGAATGGCTTAACGAGCTGCACAATGTAAAAATGGGCATCAGAACTAAAAATACCTGTGGTGGACAGTATTCATGATGTCCATCTTAAAAAGCAGGATCTTCACAACAAATAAGTTGGATTACAGCCCGACACTTGGGTATTTATCAAGTGACACCTACCGTTAAAAAAGCCTCGAAAATTCGTGGCGGGTTGTATAGAATAGCAAGATTCAGACGCTCTGGATAGTGATTTTGAAAGATGCTCGCTGTTTCACGAGCAACGCTTACAGGACTGGCCTTCTTAAGGGACCACCCTTTGAAGTCGATCAACCAGATCATCTGCTCTTGACCTACGGGGAGATTCAAAACTGCATTCTCCAAGAAATACACCAATTGCTTCATCTGCATTTCTCCATTGTTCGTGTTCTGTAGCGTACATATTCAAGCCGTAAGTACATTAACAAATATCCCACTTGGAATTTGGTGACAGTCAGCCCAACCAATAGTCCTACACCAGATTACCGATACTATACACAGAGCCACAATTTGACAGACTCGATTCCAACAGCATATCAAATTGATGCACGAGCGTGTAGAAAATGCCTGACCTGTCGACTAGGATGCATCACAAGGGCAGTGTGCCCGTTCTTGTCCTTGAAGTTCGCTCGATAGACTTTTCCTGTTTCTGWCTCTCCGGCAATGTCCGTCTGCACATACATAGAATCAAGTCTCAGATCGGCTGTAATCTGCTTGCCATCGAAACGATTCATGCAAATCCAATAGCACTTACGCCATTGCAGGTCCGTCCAAGATATGAAAAAATAAGAGAATCAGCTACTAACCCAGCGTATATCTTCGGGCTTGTAACTTTCCCTCCATGCCAGAGTGTCCTTCAACATCTTCTCAGACTTTTTAAGATTCCAGCTACGCGCCCGAAGGTAACGCTTCAGACAGGCGTCATCAGCGAATAGATCCAAACGACCAGTCAACGGTCCGATAGCAGCTCGTAGTTCATCGACCTGCGGCAGAGAGATCCCGCTCACAATCAATTACACCTACCCGAGATTCACAGTCGAAGCAAGGATCATCTGACRTGGACTCTAGAACACCAAGATGACAGACTTCCAGACACCTCCCACAAGTCCTCTCGTGAGAAACCATAATTACCATCTGCCTCGCTATCAAGGCTGTACAAAATAAATCGCGCTGAAATTCCGTGTCATTTGTGTCAATAAATAAATAAAACGCGAYAGCTCTGCTCCTTGAGCCAATTACGCGCACGTTACGTACCTTCGTCTGCTCTTCCTCCGGCGAGCAAGGCTCATCAACATTCCTGCTACCAGCTTTACTGGTGCTCTTTCTCAAAAAGCTCGTCATCTTGGCAGACCTTCACCCTGCCAAACGCAATAGTTACAAGACCTCATTCAATGTCTCTTACAACCTTACACACCACAACGACGGCACTCACYTCAACACAAACCTCGTAAAAACACTAGAAAAAGACGYCAAAGATTCGCAAAGATACGTCCCCTACCGAGGATGCAACAAATTYCTATAAGAAGGAATAAAATTGTAAATTAGACACAAGCAAAAACCACACATTCCCCAACAGACATTCCTCATCACAAATTCTTCAACAGAAATGTAATACTAAACACAACGCAAGCAAGAATCACCTACWCATACCTAAAAAAGCACTAGTAGAAACCGAATCAACACCGAAAAAGCGCAAAAAATTGATCGCCCCTGCACACCGCCAACACCAAGACTCAATCCTCGATCTGACGTTCAACCCGGACCAGAAAAAGCGGATCTCCATCCCTCGACGGCTAGTCACCACAAGAATGGTATGCACCGCATCCTTTTCCCAAACAAGCTCACACAAACACCAAAGTCACAACTCTCCTCCACAACTGAAAACCAACGCGAAATCAATCAACGATACGCGGAATTCATCGATCGAAAAAACATTTACACCGAAGAATCTTCATCTCTCGACCGATAATCACCGCAAGAATGGCACGCACCGCATCCTCTTCCCAAACAAGCTCACACATACATCTAATTCACAACTATCCTCCACAACTGAAAATCAACGCGAAATCRATCAACAAAACGTGGGATCCATTGAAAATTCAAACCAAGTGATGCGTGAATGTGGAGAGATCGGTTGCGGGAGAAGAGAATGAGMCCGGAYTCAGGTACCTGTGAACCAGATCTACTAAGCTTCAATTCAGAGCGGAAAAGGACGAGAGGACGACGGGGAAGGAGAGTAGGAAAGCGTGGCCTTAAGATGGCCAGGCTATGGCGTGCCGAGCCAGCGGAAATGGCGACGGCGGAGCTCCCGCCAGAGCAGGAAACAGCACAAACACCGCCTGCACACACTCGTGGTCGCTCGTCCGCCCCCGATTTGCCGGTGTCAGTGATTTAGGGTTTGGTGCTCGGAGCAGTATTCTCGATTCTTGGCTGGCACTGGTCAACAAGCTGGCCTCCAGACCMATTTACTTTTTGGCTTTTTGTSGACCATGGAGGAATATTTTATTTTATTTTTGGAGAAATAACTCGAAATCTTCCTTTCTTCTGAATATTTTGATGAGGTTGGCGTGAATTATGAGTCTCTTCATCTCGGAGTCCCAAGTGTCAATACTCAAGAAACAAGGCGACTTAAACTCCAAAACTAAGCTTACGTAGTAGCCAAGTATTTCTTCAATACTCCGTCATGTGATATTGGGGTGATATTGGGTGATTTCTATATGAAATATAGGTGATATTAAGGTAAATTTTGGCTAGTGCCACTAACCCCTAAAGTTCCAAGGCTTATTTTCATTATAAAAAAAAAAACTTATTAAAATTGTGATTTCTATTGCAAAGAGCAAAAAAAGTTTTAACCCTTAAAGGACAGACCTATTACCGCAAGGAAAGGCAAGGTGCAATATGTAGTGCTTGACTGAGGGGAAAACATTGTTCACGCACATGTTTAGCTTTGGAAAAATCTTACAAACCAATACCTGATACTATCCATTCAAAAATTGCGAAAAGGGTAGCAAGGCACAAAACACCTTCTTAACATTTCTTCATCTATAAATAAATTTTGTCATGAAAAAATAAAATGATGATTTCGCACTTTCATGTGAAATTCTTTACTATCTTCATAGAATTAGAGCTACCTAAAAATATGGAAGCAATTAAAGACACTAAATTTGAATTCCCATGATGATTGACATATGTTGTAGTCACTTTCACAAAAAGAACGGATGAAAATTGGCGAGTATCCACTCACCAGATGAGTTTTTTGTTATCTAGAGGATGCAAAACGTCTCCCTCGTCTTGCAAGGGTTAAAACTATTTTTGTTTCATATCTAATCATAGGATCTTGCACTAGACTATTATAAGAATGTGTTAAAAAAATGTCAAATATTTTGATTGTATAGCAGGCTATATAGATTGCAAGATATTTGTACATTAAGTTTAGAACAACTTTTTTTGAACCTTGCTCAATTAGATTTTTTGGCTTTGAATATTCTTGAACTTTTTGAATTTTTTATTTTGAAGTTCTAATTTTTCATGTTTGAAAAATTGAGTTGACAATTGTAGAATATTTTTGTTTTTGATAGCATTTGATTTTTAGTTTTAAGAAAATTGCTAAATAAAAGTAGATACAAGATAGAGGGAAGAATTAAATTGATAATAGTTCTAAGATGGAATTGAAATACACCAATCCCAAGAATGACATTGTTTTAGAAAGCAATGTCAAATATGTAAACATTGAAACTGAGTTTTAAAATGCACCCTACAAGCTCTTTTTTTCAGATGATGTATTGAGTGCCAGTAAAACAAAAAGTTCCGTAAGTTTCACATTACAAATCCAAATAGAATAAATCAAAGCTTCACATGTAAACAAAAATCATTTTTTTGTGATTTTTTTGTGCTGCTTAATAAACTACTTTTGGAACTTAAGGTGGCATAGCTTTTGCTCCTAGGCTTAATTGAAATAAAAAGCACATTCCTACAAAGCTAATGTGATTTCCTATCTTCAAATAATCACATCAAAAATTGAGGTCATATAAGCCTACATGAAATCCCAATAGTTTTTTAAACGAGACTTTGGACTTTAGAGGTTAAAAYACAACAAGAATTTGGCCATTTTGTAAAAATAAAATAAAATACATCTTCACAAAAAATAGACTTTGTGGTTTCTTTGTAGTAAAGTACCAACAATTGGTGCAAAAAAAATTTAGAATAATGATCAAAGTCCTTGCTCTTTCTTAGGCAAAAAAATATTGGAACTTATTACTTATGTAATTAGTCAATGACAAAGTAGAGGACAGATGCATATATTTATCTTTGAAACAATCAAAAAAACTTAATGTCTTTTCAAGTGGAATGAGCAAGGGGTGCAAATCCCCATTGTCTTTTGGGTGTCATAAAGTAACTATGTAATCACTTTACAATGATTAAAATAAGCAATTTAATCTCTTAAGTCTTGTTGTCTCTACAAGGAACAAAGTGGATTTTATATAGGCTCCTATAAACCACATGAAAACTCTAAAACTGACTGAAGGGAGGATTTTTAACACTTGCAAAGGGAAGATGCTTTCAAGCATGGTTTGACCTTGGGCGTTGAGGGGTTAACAAAACACCAACAAACATTGATACTCACTTCTTCCTATTGGTCCTGGCCACTTGTTACAATTAATACTAGTGATAATTATTACTTGGGTTATTGGTCATTATAATTCCAAAAGGAGGCAACAAGGGTAGCCTCTTCCAGCCATGCCCTAGAGGCATGGCTAGTCAAACTAACCCCAATAAACTTCATTTACAACGGTCTTTGGACCAATGTTGTTACAATATTATCAAATTCAGTGAGCATAAGCCATAGTGTATGAGCTCATAAAATCTCTCATCTTGCATTGAGTTCATTCAATATTAATATTGATGACTAAGGTTGGATGCTCTAAAAGTGAACCTGCTCTAAAGGCAATCGCTAATGTAGAGGCACATTTTTCTTTCTTCAATGTACTTGTATTGTACATTTCACGAGGTGTTTATTTTCAATAACCATTGTGTTTCAACTTCAAAAATTCATAACTAATTCCACAAAGGTCCGAAAACATGAAACAACTTTGGATAGATGCCAGTTTCATTTTTTTTCCTATGAAAGTATATTGAATTTTTTTTCCAAGGCATTTAGCTTCCCCTAAATGCAATCAACTCTGGCATATAGGATGTTTTTTGAGTTTTACAGTCTATTTTTCTTCGATTCCCAAATTGAACCAACTGTTCAAGTACAGAGGCGAGTCATTTCCTCTATTTTTCACTCAAAATAAAAATTTAATATATTTTTTTCCCATTCTTTTGGCAAATATGGGTCATCTCTTAAAAGGTTGCTTTAACCCCTACATGCCCAAGGCCTGTTTTCAGCTTCTAGAAATTTGCTCTAAGTTGAACAAAAACACAACATTTTCAAAAATTCTTTCAATTATTTTGAATTGTAACCGTACAAATTTAAACTAGACATGTTAGAGATTACATTGGAAAAGAAAACACAACAATATCACTTATGAGTTGAAAGATTATAATGTTTAACTTGGGTGTCAAAACTACAAAAAAATTTCAACCAACTTTTCGCATGGTGAATCTAAAACTATCGCCAATCAAAATATATGAGGTTACAGGGCCCATCATGTACAATCCCAATCAATTTAAAGCTTCTCAAAATCTACTCTACATTTTTTAAATGAATTTCTTATGTCATTTTGTCTCCAAGATCTAGTGTACTTGAGGCTCATTTCCAAGAGCCCTCAACACTAGGAAAAGTCAAGATTACACAAGGTATTCTTGCACAAAATCTTGAGTAGAAAAATCATAGTCATTTAGTTTGCAGATTGGATTTTTGATTCCAAAGCTAAACTTTAATAGGCATCTACCAAAATACTAAAAATAGCAGCTTAGTTAGGTTTTCTTCAACTTCAAAGTTTTATCAACACTACATTTTGGTGCCATGGGCATTTAGGGGTTAAGAGCAGACAAGGCCTCTTTTTTTGGCTTTTTGGTGCCAAATTGCACTGGATAAAATAAATTTGGCTGAAAATGCCAAAAATAATGTAAAAAAACTTGGATGAAATTGCCAAACAACTTTGAATTTTAAAAAATCTTAAATGCAATGCAATTTCTAGATTGTGGATGAAAACCATAGTATACATCCAATATATGGATGAATGTTGTAATTTGGAGCACCACTATAACATTTAATATCGCCATTGTGGCACTTTGTCAAAAATGAAGAAAAAAGCCCTGGAGCAGACTACCTTTCTACGGTGGTAGACTGGTGGTTCGTCCCTGTCCTTTCCTCAATGAAAGTACTTCCACCTGCGTAGATTCGGTGTTATAGGTACTCTTAGACCCCTGAAGATTCCATTGGAAGCATCCACTTCAGGGTGGCAGGATTTTAACGGCCAATCAGCAGATGCGACGTCATGATGTAAAGTCGATGACGCATTTTAGTTTTCTTCATTGCTTCTCAGTCCCTGGCACGGGGCTGCAGAATTATTACAGCTGCTGTTGCGCCCCTGCAAATGTCTGTAGTGTAGATTGTCGTACAGTCGAAAGACCCAAAACCATAAATATAGCCTCATTCAATAAGTCCGTGACCGGTCTGACATATTGATTGAGAGAGCAGCATTTTTTTGTCTTTGTCCAAAGGACAAACTCTAAGTTATGGCGTGGACTCTGGTTTTGAAATCTGAGTTTCCAAATCCTATCTACAACTATATTCACACTGCACAACGAGGTTAGGATTGGAGTGGAGGTTGAAGTGGACGGCAATCATTCTCTGCTGACTTGGATGCGACTGCGGTTCATTGTTGCGCGACTCTAAAGTGACTTGAGGGACCTTATTAAGCCCGTGCCACATTTTTATGCTCCACAGACGAGCGGAATAGTCCTTTGACACTATGGAGGTCACTGTCGAATTACTAAAAAGCAATTTAGAGTACAAATGATTGTGTTGCACCATACTCTACTACGCATACCACAACATTGGGTTTGAAATGACAATAGGGGGGATGCGGTGCCACTTTAGTTCTTCTCCGACGCCATCTCAATATCACCTACAACGATTGTCTTCCACAACTTAGTTGGGCATACCTCTGCCTTTACTTCTCACAAGTTAATAAACAAACAACAACACAAATCATTTTGAATACAACAAAGATTGGGCTTCCTTCCCAACAACACTCCAAAGCAAATGGAAAGTATTTTGGGGTCATGACTTTGTTCTCTTCTCGATACACCAAAAGCGTAGACGAAGCCATTGCATGCAAATTATAAAATTTTGCATTACAAATGGAAAATGCCTTCGACTCGTGACATGATTAGCAAAAACATACTTGGAGTACAAAAAATGGGCAAAGTGTAAATGCTTTAGTTCCAATGTGTGTTAGCCTTACATGCTGCAGCTACATTGTCTCCACACTATTACTAGAGAACGACTGCATCTAATGGGACAAACAATCTTCAAGTCATGGACCATTGTCCATTTTTTAGCTCTATATCAAAGATCCTTTCCATACTCTATTCCTCTACATGTACATTTACCTCCATCACACATGTCAACTAGTGCACTCAAAATGGAATGATTTAGAAGACACCAGGCTACTACAACATCACATGCAATTTTAGATTTTTCAGCACTTACACTACTCTAATTTCTTTCTTGAGTTGATAAGTCATCCTTTAACAGTCTTTCCGATTTTTCTACTCTTTGTTTATTTTTTTCATTCATTTTTTTTTTCTAATAGAAGATTATTTTTGTCTTTTTCCTTGAAATCATACATTGTTAGTGGCCGGCCCTTCCGTTTGTTGGTGTATACAATATCATATGATTAACATTTGAATTAGTAGGGTTCAAACAACCATACACTAAAGTATTCAGATGGAATTAGCGATAGTTGTTAAGTCTCATTTCTCCTTTATGCAGACAATAACATTGCAACTTCACTGCCACTATAGAATGGCTTTCTGAGGATGCCAAATGACTACTAGTCTTTCTTCGGCTACTGCACACCTACTCTACTACTGCTTCAACACCTTGCGCACTATGATTCATATTGCAATTTGCAAACATCTTGTGTAGTCATTGTCACACTCTTTTTGCATGAAGTGAGGAAACCTAGGACAACTACATACTTCTTTATTTTAGTGAAGTTGAATAGGTGACCCTAGTACTCACCATGTTCCAATCATTTTCAATCCTTTTAGAAAATTTGTCTATAAGTTTTGATTTGAGGCACGAAATATAAAATGGAATTTTGGAGATGAAAGTGAGATTGATTTTCAAAAATTATTAGTATAAAGCTTTTTGAAAAAAGTTAATCTACTATGCCTCAATGAGGTCTCAAATTTTGCTTGTAATACAATTTCTGCATTTTATATATCCCACATGGTTTATCTTGCCTCCTATTACCGCACTTCTATAAAGAGCTTGTCATTTCACTTCTTTATACTCATACACTAAGTGGCTTGGAAGCCATCCAACACAATGTATGGCATATGGTGTATGGTGTATAACTATGGAATTTTGAATGTACTCATATGTGACTGCAAAATGACTACTCTTGTGCAATTATCATTACACTTTCATTTGTACACATCCCTATAAATTGAAAATGACAAGAAAATGATTTCTACGTCCTTGAAGAGAAACTTTAACCCTAAATCCACGCCGCTTGAGAATGACTATAAAATGACTTGCCACGTGTTAGTCGGCCTCAAGAGTTCAAAGATTCCATCACAACTTCTAAATGACTACATAATGACTTCAAAATGACTTACACATGACTTTGACGTGGATGTCCATGTCGGTAGCGCTCGAACTATATCACGACTGCAAAATGACTGCATAATTGATTGACATGAAAAAAATACATCTCATCATGAAAAGAATTTTGTACCTTAACTTGATCGAGTCTAAAAATTCTCCAAACGCAAGAAAGGGGTGAAATACATGAGGTTGATAGCAGGTTCAATGTAGAAAAAATGAAGTTGCCATTTGTTTTTGGAAATTTATAGCCATAGGGGCCAAAATCAAGGAATTAAATTAAGTCAAGTAATGTTGAAAATGTAATATTTTGGAGTCAATTACCAATCCATCATTTGACCATCTATCATTAAGAAAGTTTTCAATGACAAAAAGAAGGAATTATTTCATTGTTGTATAGTACAAACTAAGTATGCAGAGGTTGTTCTTAATAACGAAATCCATTGTCCTACATCAATCTTCAAAGGATATGGGATAATTTGAAGATGAAAGTTTGACCACTCATTGTAAAAATGTAGGAATTGTGCTCAAAATAGAATTTCACACTTCATTTAGGCATAAGGTAGGAGGCTCATGAATGACACATCTAAAGAAAAAAACGGAGTTGTGGAAGAAATTGCCTACCGAATGATTAAAATTGTTTTGGTAGACAAAGGAAATGGAAAACAAATGAACAACAATTTAACTTGTAATTTTCTAACTTAGAAGGAATTAAATAGGATTTTGCAAAGTGAAGAGTGCATAGGTCGCTATTTATGGTTGTAGATTTCAACAATAATCAATTAATACGTGCCTTTGAAAATGGCACAATGCTCTAAAAATGAATGAATAGCTTGCAGAATGCATGAATACAATGTCTTAAATGGAGCAACATAAATATACGCCTTGCCTTAGTACATTGAACCCTTAAATGTATTTAACTATGTTTTCACCCAAAATGCTCCAAAACTGCCATTTCTAGTACCAAATCCAAATTTTAGAAAAAAAATCATTTTTGGACTCATGTAATCATAGGATTTTATAGTGCATTGGTTTGAAAAGATGTGGAAAAAATTTCAGAAATTTCCACCATGTAGATTGCAAGATATTAGTGTTGGAATTGACATAAATCATTTTTTTGGCCTTGCAAAAAATCGGACAGTTGCACTTCACAAGGTGACATTGATATGAAACAATATCACATATAGGAAAAAAATTGTAAAAAGAAAGAAGTAGAAACTAATTTAAAACAATAAATTGTTCATAATTTGTTTGTGAAATTGAAAAATAATTTGTTGATCCCAATGGTTGTAATGTTTTAACCCCTCACCACCCAAGGCCCAAACGTATCTACAAGCATCCTTACTTTTCAAGTCTTATAAGTTTACATGTCATTTAGGTATAAAATCCCAACTATACAATCTTGTAGTGTGCATGTTGTATATGACGTAGATCAAATTTGGAGTCATTTGACCGCATAGATTGAAAGATTATAATGTTATAGTGTTGATAAAAGATGCTGAAATTTTCCTAAAAACTCATTTGGAGGTGAAATTCAATTTCTACCCTTACTCAAATGAAAATACTTTGAACTAAAAAGTGCTTTGAAATCAACACAGTAAGAGATTGGTGAAAAAAAATTCATTAAATTGACTCAATGTGTTTGCCAAATGACTTTGAAATGTCAAAAAAATAGCATGCCAGGATGCAAAAAAAATATCTACAACTGAAATTCCTTCAACTAAAATTCTTCACAGTCACTCATAACTTCTTGGATTGAAACAAAAGTTTAGCCACAAAAACTAGACTAGAATGCGCAACTTTTCCAAAAAACTCTATTAAAAATGGACATTGTATGAGGAAGATATAAGCTGCCAAAGTTCATTGTAATCCAAAAATGTCTAGATTTTGAACTTGGAATTGCTCCCAAACATTCAACGCAACTTGGATTGACATGAAAATTTGACCACAATAATTATACTTGTAAAGGAACACAGCCCAACAAATTTGATTGAAAACAAACATTGGGTGAAGGAAATACATGCATTTGAAGTAGCAACCATGAACTTTAGTTTGGAGAACTCAAATTGAACATGTGAACTTTGATCGGCTCCCAAAGCATTTTTATGTCTTCAATTGATTTGAAAATTTTACCACACAAACAAAACTAGAATTTGAAACTTTCCCAACAAGTTTTTATTGAATTTGGAGATGAGGTGCAAAAGTTACATCACTTTGAGTTTCATTGCCAGACTATGTAAGGACACTTTTGGTCCCCTTGGACAGTGAGGGGTTAATAAACAATCTACACCCAATGTTTTTAATTTGTTTTCAAAATTATTGAAAAACTACTTGCAAACTAGAACCCCTCATAACTTTCATCTCATTAATCAAAATGGAATGATTCAAAGAAAACCACAAATATGTAAATCTAGAAAACCAATGTAAGATTCTTATTTATTTTTAAAATGATTAAATTTTTTTTTGAGCTGCTTGGACTTCCCACCCACCGAGCAATGAAAATTATATATCATACAATAACTATTTAACGATGTAGTCAAAAGTTATGAAATTTTTGGACCTTAAAATTACTTCTTGAGCACATGTTGTGTCAAAATTTCAAAGAAATAAATAAAGGCTCCAATTGTAGTGAACTGCACAAAATTGCTATGTTGCCAAAAAGTGCAGTTTGGGCATGTAGGGTTAATACTTTGTGTTTGTTATCATTTCAAATTCCTTCTTTGCAGTTTAAGTACACATTCATGATTGATGAACGACACATTATAGTACTCTAAATGGAGTGCTCCCCATCTTGAAATCATACATTTGAAGTTATAATTTCCTACTTCAAAAAACAGGGTCCATTTTATCAACTACATGCACTCTTTATGGATCTTTGTCAAGGTCAATTCTTTATGCCTGCTTGATTTTAGGATCTCCTCTCGTAGTAAAATAATTTTTTCCAAAAATACTTGAACGATATAAATTCCTTTGTATTACTCATGCACGGCCAAAGATTTTACTATAGGTGACTTGAATCAAACAACTTTTCTCCAACGATTATTCTGGTGTTTGCACATCACTAGAGCAAACCCCATTATTTTTCATTTAGGAGATCTCGAGCTATGTCACTTCTCAATGAAAATGATCTAATGTTAGTACCTAATTCAATCCCATGTTTTGTTGTTAGTAACTATTTAGACTCACCCCATGTTTTGTAGCTATTAATTTCAAGGAATGAAAAGCGATGGGTTTTGCAATAGTGCATGCCTAACACACAACATTCCTTCCCTAGTGACATTTTTTTTGTAGTCGCTTTGTATGATTGTCTACATATGAACAAAAATAACAATCAAGAGTGACAAATACATATTGCATCACACATTTATTGGTAAGCATCCTACATATGTATGCAACAACATTGAGGAGATTCTTGGACATCAAACATTCAACAACAAAGCAAAAAATAGAGTTGTGTGACGCGAATATCCGGTCATCTAAAGTGTGGACATTAAAAGGAAGCTTTGGCGTTGACACACCCAACTCGCTGCCCTCCACATCGATCGTTGTTGAGGTCTCCATTCTGACATTACATGAAAGGTTTTGACTGTCAACAACTGGCACCCCTTCAACCTTATTTGGAAGAATGGAAGGTTGTGCACTCTTGGCAGATGTATCACCCTCTTCATAAACCACTCCTAGGAAATCGCCCCATTCATTTCCTGGAAGTGTTCTGCAATTGTAATGCCCAATTATGGGCAAACCTGCATTATGGAAGCATTATGGATTCTTCATCCAATTTTGTTATTCACTACAAGAGAAAGGGGTGTTTTAAACAAGGTTTTAAGTGTAGTCCTAGATACATGATATTAAGTAATGACCTATAAGTCAAATTTCAGCAAAAAATGACCTAAACACATGTCTTATTAGTCATTTTTTGCTAAAATTTGACTTAAAGGTCGTTACTTAATATCTTGTGTCTAGGACTATACTTAAAACCTTACTTAAAACACCCATTTCTCTTGTAGTGATTTCACCTTGAGTGTTTCATCTAGCTTCAATTTTCCTGTTGATGATTTACGTTGGGCAATGTCCCTCATCGTTGGGCATTTCGCGATCACTACAAGGGAAAGGGGTGTTTTAAGTATACTCCTAGAGATAAGATCTTAAGTAATGACCTTTCTAGGAGATTTTAAGTTTAGAAATACATATCTTTCTAATAAAATTTTACTAGAAAGACACGTATTTCTTACTTAAAATCTCCTAAGAAAGTCACTACTTAAAATCTTATCTCTAGAACTATACTTAAAACATCCATTTCCATTGTAGTGGATATAAAGCGCCTCCTCGTCAGGCTCCTGCCTCCTCGTTGGCCCTTTATTTCGCGAATTCCCTCTTCTTCATAGCTTCTCCAATTCATCTTGTACTCCAAATTATGCACATCATGGCCAACAAACAATTGCAACACGAAGTCCAAGAACATATGAGCTTTGACAAGGTAGACAAGGTGTTGTAGCTCAGACCCAAAATATATATAAAACATGCTCCTGCTGGATTTTCTAGAAATCTAGAGCATTGCTAACGGATGGCAGATCTGTTTAACCCTTAAACGACGCCGAGGACATTTTGCGTCCAATGAATGGAAAAGAATCTTTCCTTGTATGACAAAAATGCAATCATTCATGCTCGGTATTAGGGGTGGAAAGGGGAGATCTTCTACAATACTTTGACTTCCAATGAATATATTTAACTTTTTCAAAGTAGATGATGTCACACGGTATCAAAATGCATGATTTCCACGGCCACCGGTCCGTCCTTCAAGGGTTAATTTGATTGGGTCTCCATCAATCGGGAAAAAGCATGAATTCAAGGTCAAGGCATCTACAGGTCTACAATCCCTTGCCCCACAGTTTCTAATGATTCAAGGAGTTGAGAATTAAGCTAAGGGGCAGCCTTTGATAACAACAACATGGAAGGAGCTTCTTTCGTCAAGCCGGGAATGAATTGTCTTTCAGTAAGTACTTGGCTGGACGTTAAATCCTCCTCACGAACTAGGCCCTGCAGGGGCTCCGAGGGTAATGTTTGAGGGTAAAAGTAAATAAAAGCCCCCTAGATTGGGTCGTCACTACGGTAAGTTCTCTAGCCCCCCTAGCTAATTTGGGGTCTCTGATTGCAAATATGAATTCAGAAATTGCAAAAAAAAAGTTTTTGCAAAAGATAAAATATTCCTGCGTTTTCCCTAGCGGTAAATCTAGCCTGCGGGGCCCAGTTCGTGAGGAGGATTTAACGCCCTCCAAGTACTTGGAATGTCTGAGAATCAATTTCAGAACAATTAATTCCACCTCTGGATGAGATTAATTAAGAGTTTGCTGCCAGTTGCAAACCCTGCGTTTAGAAATGCACGAGCTTCTTCTCGACGAGAGCTTTCCACATCGCCAAGATTGTCCACAACCAAAAAGACGAGTTGATTCAATTCTTCAGACAACTTCTCAAGAGTTTGTGGCCCGCCTACATTCATCAAATTACTACTTTGGAAACTTGATCTAGATACAAGAGAAAGGGATGTTTTAAGTATAGTCCTAGTGATAAGATTTTAAGTAATGACCTATAAGGAGTCTTTTAAGTAAAAATTTACTAAAAACTCACATCTTTTAAGTAAAATTACTGTAGATCTTAATTCAAGACACATATCGAATGATAGTAAGTTAAAGATAAACTTGAAATTTTCCTAAGAAATTTGTCAAGGTTGTCTTCTATGCAAATTCATCATCCATATCTACAGGAACGATATGTTTGTGCTGCAATCGATTTTCAGAGAAGAAAAACTTAGAAGTTCCCCTGCATTGTAAGGTTTCTTGCTTCTGACAAAGTAGTACAAATCAAAACTTGGATATTCAGTTCACAATATTCTCTCGCAAATCGGTTCATTTCCTCAACGCCAACTTCACCAATGCTGCAGGATTGTCTTTGGGTCTATGTCTTCCCAACTTGATATGGCAATGAAACCTTTTCCACAAAAATTTGAATGAAAGTGATTGCATAAGGCCTCTCACAAAGTTGTCTTTCCCAAAAGTCAGCAGGGCCATCTTTTCCCCAAACTTCACATTCAAATTCATTCCTGTGGCAACACTTCCTCTTTCTCAATTATCAACGGTACAATTTGYACAATTCAACATTCACAATATTATTGGTTACAGTTCTTGCACAACATACTTTTCACATGGGGTCTCGTATTCAGTTCCTCATGTTGGAATTCCCAGTGAGTCTCATATGTGTTTCGATATGAAGTTCTTGCACATAGGAGGTAAGGTGGAAACACCCAAAACCATCCCTTTACCGAGTACCCACTCCTGACAAGTAGACTCTTGTGAAATTGTGTCCTCCAAAGTTTCATAAAACCATTCCCATACATAAACATTAGATGTTTTTTGGACCATTTAGAAAATTGTAGGTTCCCGATCTGTGGGAACGCATTGGAAATTCTAGGAACTCTACCATGTAAGCAGCCTGATGTGGCCGAGAGATTGCCATGTCAAATAATATTAATTAATAATTTTTTGAATTAAATATTATATATTGAAAATAAAATTGATATCAGTTTCTGGCATTTTTGAATTTTTTTTTTTTTTTAAATTGAAAATTTCAAACTAGCAGTCGTTGGTTCAAACTGCAGGAAACAGACAACCCCCCAAACAGTCTCCTATGCGGTTGAAAAAACATATAATGCTACAAGTGGATGAGTGCTGATTTTTCATGATTTTGGGTTTGGAACCAAGCAATGTGATGGTTTTAATGGCCTAAGGATTTCCACTTTTAAATCTTTATAGTAATTACATGTCTTGTACCAAAATTTCTATTGTAATTGGGAAATTCTTGATTTTTTATTCCTAATACTACACAAGTATTTTTTTTCAAGGAAAAGGTTCCCCAACTATATTGAATTGTTCATTTTAGGTGGTGATTTTAGGTGTTTATACCTTACTACACTCTCATATTCACAATGCTAGCACTACAAGAGAAATGGGTGTTTTAAGTATAGTCCTAGAGATACGGTTTTAAGTAATGACCTATAAGGAGTCTTTTAAGTAAGAATTTACTAAAAACACATGTCTTCCTCTTGTTAGACAATTCAATGCGTGGCCAATGGGCCTTGTTTTTCTGCTTTCTCCTCATTTCTTGATAAGCTACACTAAGGTAGGAGGTTCTGAAATGGAACACACTCTAGAAGTACATTTTGCACTCTTCAATGTACAAGCAATCTACATTTTGAGGAGGTGGTCCGTTTTAAGCCCATTGAAATGCACTTTTCGGCAACTCCAAAAATTCATAACTAATTCCACAAAGCTCCAAAAAATATAAAACAACTTGGGTTAGATGCCAATTCCACTTGTCTTTCAAGGAAAATTTATTGAAAACTATTTCAAGCAGTCACACCTTGCCAAAATTCAGCTTCAACCCTAAGATGGGCCATTTATGGACCTCCTATCTTAAATAGTTAAATTCGATTTCCCTTCACTAATTCCTTGACATCACACGTAATATAATATTTATAGTTAATGAACAAAAATACACTACTTTTGAATTAGTTATTGGTGTGGTTGGAACTTATGAACATCTATGTGTACAAGTGGAAATATTTGTAGAAATATTTGTTGACTTTGATGGCTTGCAGAGTCACTTTCTTGGGGTAAGGCAATTTGATTGGAAAGGCAACCTGGTTTCACTATTTAGTTTCCATAATTGTTAAGGGAGAGGCACCCATTGGTGTCCCTATACCCAATGGCATTAGATTTCTAGAGAGCATAATCATTTCAGACTATAAATGTAGGTAGGCAGAACAAGGTTTATTTCTTTGACCTAAAATAATAAGTAATCTACAGTACGGCTACATTTATCTTTTAGAATGAATGCATGACCTAGAAAGGGATGGCATTGGGTACATGGACGCCATTGAGTGCCTCTCCCTTAGCTCTCCGAGTTCTGTTCCCCCCAAACCAAAACTGGCTCGCCATAACTTAAGTTTCAGCTTTTCAGTGTTAATTCATTATAGGAAGTGATTCTTCCAAGCCTTCTGTGTTAGAAAATATTTTGACTGCATTAGGTGAGTAAGATGACCATGATGGATACAGTTCTAGTTGGTTTGGGGGTAGTCTAGAAACCGTGATGGGTGGAACACTTCATAAATTCATAACAAATTCACACTTTATCCAAAAAATATAGTTTCAACTGCTCTCATCATTTCTATCACTTGTCCACATGTGAAAAAAAAATTAGAAGATTTCAGCAATGACATGAGGACAAACTCCTCATTTGGTCTGTAATGGGCTGTTTTACCTTATTCCAAGCCCACAGAAAGCTGCTCCGCCCACGAAGGGCTTTTGGCATAAAAATTGAATCCACTGCCACTCCACAAGATCCTGCATGTACGTATTTCAATTCGCCAGGTGTCTTAGCATGCAACTGCGCAGATTGCAAACACTTAGTTATTAAGATGAATAATACTCCAGGATGGAGTACTATCATACCTTACAGTTAATTTTCAATGCACTTTGAAATGAACACTACTACCCTTTGCAGCAGACTCATCAAATAATCCAATCAAAGCCAAGCGCCTCTGTCAGCGGCAGTCCTCACATCAAACCTCCTTCAAGGACTCACATACACCGCAACAATGCATCCTTGGTTCCACGCTGCCCAGGCGGCTAAGAGTAGTTCCAATGCTGCACTGAAACCCACACGGGTACTGTATTATAAAGTGGATACCAAAAAATCACGCCCCAATGCAACCCGGCATTGGTCACTTTTTATTTCGGGGCCCGTCACTTTCCTCCCCGGCTCAGCATTTTGTGGCAATATCAAGAGCCCGGGAGGTGGCACACAATAGCGAAAGTCAACAAGTGTCATACCTTTTCAACCTTGTTTTCCGTGCTAATAAACTCAAGCTCTCCCTCTTTGCATGAAAGGTCTATATTTAATGTAGAATCTTTCTTTTCTTTCTTTTTATAATGAGGTAAAGGTTCACTTGCGGTATGGATTGCCGGGTTTGCATTGGGGCAATTTTATTTTTTAAATTGCCGGAACGGAATGAGGTCTGCCTATCTCCACTTCAAAACCTGGATGTTGTGCTTGTAAAGGTGTCTGGATTGGGCTTGCTCTAAGAGCAAGCTTAATGCGCAAGACGGCTAACGCCACTGAGAATTGTCAGGACCGGGCCTAGTTGCAAGATGAGGGGGCGGGCCAGGTCTGCCACTTGCTGCATCGCCCCAATGCATGCCCAGGTTCAGGCCCAGTAACATTAGATGAGAAACTAGGCCTCTAGATGGCCGTTTCAGGCTTGTTCCCCTTGTTGTTCTCAATGCAGCAATGGAATGGTTGGCTGCTGTCAGAAAAATAATTACAAAAAAAAAAAAAAAAAAAAAAATTGGGGGTCCTGAAATGTAAGGTAGAACCACCCATAACCGATCACTTAAGCAATTTTAGACATGATTTGATGTGGTGCAACACAAAGCAATATTTCTAGAGGTGCAATGATAGAAATGCTAGGGATTGCAAAAACTTTGGTAGTTTTATCGCTTGAATTGAAATTATTATGAATTTTCAAAGGCAAAAAGTGCACTGGATCCATTGCCAATCTTTAGACTCTTCCAATTCCAATCACTCAAAAAATTACTTTTCCACTAATTGCTTCCTACTTTCTTGCTCACTAAGTTGGGACATGTGTCATGAACTTTCAATCCCAACCTTGAAAAGATGAAAAAAAACACATTCTAGCCTTGGTTGGCTATGGGGCACTGGTTGGTAATGGGTGGTTTTACCTTTAATTTTTTTTTGTACAATAAAAAAATATGACGTGGCAGTCGCTTCGCCACGTCAGGTTGTTGTTGCAGTGCTGCGGGAACGCAGTAGGGAACTCGTAGCCCTCCGTGAGCCTCCAAAAACATGTAATGAAACCACGACACACTTCTTTTTGAATTGTCAACACGGAATCTCTTTCACTTTTTTCTCAAGCTTCAAACGAGAGTTTCCGATTTTGGAGGCACAGCTTAGGGTTTGCTTACTATACTGCTTTTTGGGTTGTTGTCTTGTTTGGGGGTTGCTGGCCTGGGGTCGTTGGGTTGGGGGTGCTATTGGGTTGAGGTGCTGTTCCGGGAGGCTCATGGAGCAATGGCAAAAGGAGCTGGAGGGAGCTATTGCACAAGGCCTTCAGGAATCATCTTCTGATGAAGAATATGAGCAAGAACTTGTTCAAAACTTATTCTCCCAAGCTTTTGAGGGGGCTTCATCTTCAACAAGACCTCGACGTGGCGGAAACACAATTGGGAGAAGGTGTGTGCTGCGGGAGAGGGAAGTTGGCCATGCCCACTTATTTCAGGATTACTTTGCACCAGATTGCACGTTTGATGCATCTAAATTTAGACGTCATTTTTGCATGAGGAGAGAGCTCTTTCTGCACATTGTGCAAGAGGTTTGTGCTTTTGATTCTTGGTTTGTTCAAAAGTGTGATGCTTTAGGGCAATTAGGATTATCTCCTTTGCAGAAATGCAATGCAGCTATATGGATACTCGCCTATGGTATTACGGCAGATGCCATAGATGAGTATTGCCGCATAGGGGAGAGTACCGCAAACAAAGCCATGAAATGGTTTGTGGTTCCCATTCGCGGTTGCTTCAAGTCCACTTTTTTGAGGCAACCGACCTTAGATGATTTGCACAGGCAAATAGACATCAATACTGCTCATGGCTTTCCGGGTGTGTTTGGTGGTTTAGATCGCATGCATTGGACTTGGAAGAATTGTCCTGTGGCATGGCAACTCGCATGGCAAGGACAGTTTTAGACAAAGATGGGTTCCGTAGCATTATTTTAGAGGTCATAGCTGATCAATCCCTATGGATTTGGCACACTTTCTTTAGGTTGCCAGGGGGCAACCATGACCTCAATGTCCTTGACCGTTCACCCTTTGTACGCAATCTACTGCGGGGTGATGAAAATGACATCACTTTTGAGGTTAATGGCCATTTGTACAAGCGCTACTACTTGTTGACAAATGGTATTTATCCGCCATGGTCTTATTTTCTGCAACCTATCCAAGCGCCTCAGGGTGGAAAAAAAGAACACTACACCAAAATGCATTTTGCTGTTCGCAAAAATGTAGAGCGGACATTTGGAGTTCTACAAGCCCGATGGGAGATTGTCAAAAATCCATGCCGTCAGTGGGATTTGGACACAATTAATGACATTATGATGTTGTATTATCTTGCACAACATGATTGTGCAGGATGAGCAAGGTGAGGGCTTAGAGGCTATATTTGAACAGGGCATTGCGGGTGGAGACATGCGGAGGGTTGTGATATTCCGAGACCTCAATGCTGGTACTCATGAACTTGAGAACAAACATACACACTTTGCATTGCGCAATGATGTTATAGACCACCTTCGACGTTTGCAAGGAGAGGGATGGGCTTAGAGTAGGGTTGCATTGTAGTTTACCTAGTGGTAGTATTTTCATTGCTTTTAAATACATTTGTTTAATTAAGTTTGTTATTACTCTTGGATTTTGTTTCAACCTTTTTAATTTGACCCTGATTGTTGGATTATGGGCTTTATGACTATTTCCCTTTTGATTTGGTCTATATAGGTCAACAGAAGAGACTTGCTTTCCAATTTGCATTATTCACTTAGACTTCTCCAGATGTGTACATTTGCTACCCTTGTCAAGCAAATGAGCTGAAGTTGTAAATTGAATATTGCATAACTTATCTACCTTAACTCTTGTTGTATTGATGCAACAAAATCCCAACCATTAGTTGGGCTCATGATTATGGCCTCAAACTTCTGTAATGGCATCGAAGCCAAATCCCAAGCAATAAACTGTGACAACAACTTTGCATTGCATGATTGCATAGATTGGTGGGTGAGGATTTTGAACAAATAGACCTTAACTTTGCTCTGGTTACATGAAGTATCAAGTTCTTTGGATTCCGTTAAAAGGACTTTGTGAGGAGATATATTAAGTAATATATTATCTATCTGTTGATGTATTCAAGCCTGACTTTTTTTTGGTATTTTATGCACAATTTGCTAATATTTAGGACGAATGCTAATATTTAGAATACCTTAGTTTTATCAAATTGAACAAGGAAGAATGTCATCTTTTGACCTTTCAATGCCCAAGGCATCAAATTTTGGTGTCGAGAATACTTTGAAGTAAAATAAAATCTAACCAAGTTGCTATTTTTAGTAATTTATATATATTTTTTTAAATATTTTGAAATCTAGTTTTAGCATCTAGAATCTGATTTTGAAAATGATTGCTTATCATTTTTAGATTCAAGATTTTGTGCAACAACGTCCATTGCAATTTTCACTTGCTGTAGTGTTGAAGGTTCTTGGAAATGAGCCTCAAATACACAACACTAAATAGAGGTTTGAAGGGACCTACACTAATAAATTTGTACTACATACTACATAAATATCCACCTTTGTTGTACATCAAAAGATATTGAAGTGTCTGAGGCGGTGCATGATGTTTCAAACATCTACAATTTTCCACAATAAGTCCAGTGAATTTTTTGCTCCCCTAAATACCCCTATTCAGACTAGATCTTGGAAAAAAGATCACACTAGAATTAATTAAAAAAAATTATAGATTTTGAGAAGCCAAAAATTTGATTGGGGTTATGCATGTTAGGCCCTTTAACCTCGTATTTTTTAGGTGACCAACTATTTAGATATGACTTGTAGGTGAAAAGCGGGTTGAAAGACTTGAAACCACTTTGGTAGTTTGAACACCCTCATCATCAAACATTCTAATCTTTAAATCCATGAGTGATTTTAATGTGTTTTCATTTCCTATTTAGTTTGAATTTGTATGGTTACAATTAAAAAAATTTGATTCAACTTATCAAAATGTTGACTTTTTGTTCAATTAGAGCAAATTCCTAGAAGCTCATAAAAGGCCTTCAACATTTAGGGATTAAAAATGCAAGTATTACTTCGGACAATGAAAATTTGTTTGGRCAAACATTGCCATGAAGCACTCGATTCATTGTCATAAAATATGGACTTTGGATCTTTTAATTCTTGAATTCTGTCTCAACCTTCTAAACATAATAAAAAGTTACTCAAGATAAAATTCATTCAATGACAGTGATTGTTAGGTTATGGGTGTCATGACTATTTCCTTTTTGATTTGTTYCGTATGGGTGTAGACAAGAGACTGCCTTGCAGTACTATTTGCACCGGAAAGAAAGAGTTAGAGTTGAATCAAAGCTTTCTCTTGTAACTAAAATTTTCTATTGGACCTCACAGATAGACTTAGCTAGTCATACTACTAAAATCATAACTACCTCTGTAACATCACAAATGCTACCATTAACCCCTAAAGGACCAACATGCGTTTTTTGGCAACATAGATTTTTTGGGCAGGTACGTGTGACTAGAGATTTGCACATTTTGAGCTGAAATTTTAACAGAATGTGGGGACGAGGAATATCTTTCATATGCACAAATTTCATTACATTCGGAAATATGAGTCAAAAGTTATTGCATAATATGTTGTTTGTTTCTCAACTCGGGCAGTCCGGGCAGATTTGAAAAAATCACTTTTTTTAAAATAAAAATTTGAAATTTGTTCTTCAGATTTACATGAACTCAAAAAGCTTTGAATCATTGCATTTCAATAGTTGAGATGAAAGTTATGAGGCTTTTTAGTTTGCGGGCAGTTGTGGAATCCTTGCACCAAAAAAAACTTTGAAGTCCTTTATTTTACTGAAATTTCAATATTTTTGAAAAAAACTAATGCTATTGGATGTAGATTGTTTATTACAACAATTCAACCATTTGAATTGGGGTTTGTTAATTTTATCACTAATTTATTAACAATTTATTATTTTGAATCATTTGCTACTTCTCTCTACTTACTATATTTTTCCTATATGATGCACAACTCCAGATGATCTGAAAATTTTCATGTATGTTGTCAACTTGCTTTGAAAAATGAGAGGGGTGCATGGACTTTGTTTTGTGGCGTTTGTATCTACGATGTGAAAGTTGTTAAATTTCAAAGTTTTTATAAATTAAAAAATTAATTAAATTATCTTTTTATTATTGAAAAACATAACTTTCACATTGTATGTCCAAACACCCCAAAACAAAGCCCTTGCACTCCTTTCTATTCATATGAAGAATGCAATCTCTCACATCACAACCAAGCACTTGCACTATTTAGTGCATAAAAGATATAGAATTTCAAATTAAAAAAATTTAAATCATTTTTTACTTTTAACCCCTAAATGCCTAAAATGCATTTTTTTGGCAACATAGCAATTTTGGGCAGCTCACTACGAATGGAGTTTTTATAATTTTGGTTTGAAATTTTCACAAAACATGTCCCCAAAGATAACCTTAAAGGCTCAACAATTTTCATAACTTTTGACTACATAGTTAAAAAGCTATTGTATGATATGTAGTTTTCATTGCTTGGCAGGCAATTTGGGCAGAAATAAAAACTTCTTTAAAAAGTATTTTTTCTAAAATTACAAATTTGAAATTGTTTCATTAGATTTTTATCTAATTGGAAAGCTTTGAATCATTCTGTTTTGATCATTGAGTCAAAAGTTATGAGGATTTCTAATTTGGGGTAGTTTGCTGGTAGTTATAGAATCTATATTCTACCCAAAAGTTTGAAATCCATTATTTCATTCAATTTTTAATATTTTTGGAAAAAAATAATAATAGTAGGTGTAAATTTTTTACTACAACATACTCACCATTGGGATTGTCATTTTTCAATTCCATAAATAAATTGTTTACAGTTTAGTATTTTGATTCATTCTCTACTTACTTTGATTCTTTCTACTTACTATTCTTTTCCTATGTGTTGTACAATTCCAAGTGATCTGAAATTTTTCTAGTACGTATCTAACTTGCTTTGAAGAATGAATCCTAAGAGTAACCACCATTTTGGACATATTTTCATACAAATGGGACCTTGTGAAGTGCAGTTGCCCGATTTTTTGCAGTGGCAAAAAAATGATTTTTGTCAATTCAAATGCTAATATCTTGCAATCTACGTGGTGAAAAATTCTAAAAGAAATTCTGCATCTTTTCAAACTAGCATACTACAAGATCCTATGGTTACATGTATCAAAAAATGTTTTTTTCTTTAATTTTAAATTTGGTACTTGTATTAGAAGTGGCAGTCTTGGAACGTTTTTGGTGAAAACATAATCAAAAACATTTAAGGGTTAATTTGGTTATGAATTATTGAGAAAAGAACACCAAGCCAATGTATTCCAATGAGGATCACAAACAAGTGTGAGAAAAGAGGTGCTAAACCCAAGCTAAGGGTTGCCCTCTTATACTACTCTTCTACCAAGTGCCATGACAAACCATATGGGATATGTCTCCACCTCTCTATTATCACACTGTCGCTCTCTATTATCACGCTGTCCCTCTCTATTATCACCGTTGCTTTGGCTACAAACAACACCTAACTAAGAGCTTCCACAAACAATCTACATTATACAACTCACTTCGTTCAACATGAATTGCATAGGGCTCACTAGTTCAATTGACAACACCTCTCCTTTGTCAAATTGAGTGAAGTTTGTACTATTAATATGGTCTTTCTCGTTAGACTAGTGTATTTTAGAGCTCCAGAGTTTCATAATTGTGTTGCTCATGTGCTAATTACTTTGTAAACAAGGCTAGTATGAATCTGTAGCTGTAAAAGTGTCCAGTCTCTAATTTAGCAACTTCATCAAATACGACAATCAATGTGGACCATCAAAACTAGTCAAATATGTAAAATTATTGGATCACGGATAGATTTGATTCTAGAAAGTATAGTTCCAAACTTTACTACTTGTATGTTGCTTCTTATTTACGCTTGAGAAAAATTATAATTTAATGTAAAGGAGAGTGCTCGTAAAATCTTTTCGATGATTAGTAACCAATGCCCAATGAAGCAAAAAGGCAGGAAAGAAACAAGACATAGCTAGTAGCATTTGATACCCTCTACAGATGCAAATAGTTCTCGAAAGAAACAAGACACATAAAAACATTATGTATGAAGCAAAATATTAAGAAAAAAATCTCACGCATTGAAGAGTCTAGGGAGTAAAATTTCTTGCACATGTTTAAATTGTGGTTGTAGCAACATCCAATAAAACATGAATAACATCTCCAAGAAGCCAAACTCAAAACAAAAAGTAAATTCAATCACAAGTAATGTCACCAAAATAAGATAATTTGCAGTTGTTCCCCTATGCTAGTTATTTTCATTAGGCAAACCTCCTCATTCAAATCTAAATTTGCCGTCTCCTCAACCAAATCTAAATTTGTTTTACATCGACATTCTTTGATTGAATTCCTTGTAAGTACTACAATCCAATACTCTAGTACCTTGCGGTGATGGTAAACCAAATCCCGGAAGGGGGTGAGCATTATGGGCTGAATAAGCTTGTCCTCTAAAGTAATGGAATTGAGGAGGAAAGTTATAATGGGCAAGAGTCATGCCAGTTGCCGATTGAATGCCTGCACTTTCGTAAATGTCCATATAAGATTTAATTCAAGCAAACTTCACCCTCATGCGGAAAAACAAAAATAAAATGAAATCCTTAATCCTAAATTTCCTTAGGCATCCATTCAAATCAACCAAGCAAACTGCTCGCATCCTAACACCATTGGAATTCGTGCTCAACCTTCAAATTTAATGAAATTCACAATAAATTGAATGCACCTTGGTAAATCACTAAATCATTCACCATAATTCCACTCATACAAGATTACTTAGCTAACGATATTACCAAATCAAAAAATGGACCCTAAACTTACCTAGGTATTATAAAAAAAAACTATTCACAATCAACAATGAAGCGCTTATAGCAATTTTTCATTTGCACTAGTGTTGGATGAACATCCCTGTAGGAGACCGAATCCAATAAGTGACCTTATGTGATTGAATCTCCCCAGGTAAACAAGCAAGGATTAAATTTTCAATTGAGAAGGTTGAGATGCTATTGAATTTGTTCATAGGGGGAGATTGAATCACACAAGGCCACTAATTGGATTCGGTCTCAAAGGCCATATTCAATTAAGATTGTTTCGATACGATGAAAATTCAATAGCATTTCAATGAAATTTCCAAAGTATGATGGATCAATTGCAATCAAAGTCACCCATAGACATTAATTGCATAGAGGCTTCACAATTAAAAAAAAGCAAAAGACAAATTGTCACTACATGACTCTTGAAAAAAATGAGGTACAACTTATCTGTAAATTAGTTAGAACAACGAGGATTTCAAAAGGATTGAGAAGGCCCCAACCCTTCATTAAAGAAATTTCATTACCCCTAAAGATCTCAGGAGGATCTCATCTAAAGGCAATGAATTCGGTGGAATGTGGCGGTGCACCTCTTCGTTTGAATGTTGGCTTGATTCTCCGAAAATGTCAAAGTGGATGGCATTTCTGAGAATTTGAGGTGAATCCCGCTCTGTTTCTGAAACTCGATTTGGAGAGCTCTCATCTTGATGAAAGTCATTCTCCCGTTGGGAGAATTCTTGAGTGCCATCTTGAAGATTGGTTTCACTAAGGAAAGTGGGATTTGGGCTTGGTGATCTTACCCCTTCCGAAATTGGTGAATCTTCTACATGTGGCGTTGAGATTATTGGAGGAGCCATTGGGACAGGAGGCACTCGGTTTGCAGTAGCATGCATCACTTCTGCAACATTTGCTCGAGCCTCCCTTGTAGCAATAATTGTCAGCTCAGCCTTTGCTACTTTCCTAGCTTCAATTTGTTCCTTTGTCTTGCACATTTCTTCTTCACGTCTCATCTCCAAGTATTCACGAGCCTGCTCCGAAAGGTGATCAGGATTAGGCATGGTGAACAACAACAAAACAGCTTGATCTCGAAGAGTTTCAGCTTTTAGGGCGTTTGCAGCTGCAAGGTTGGCGATGGCTCGGGCTTGAACCCAAAGAGCATTTTCTCTTTGTAAGTGCACGTGTTGGTCTTCTTTGGCCGCCTTGTTTCCAATTGGACGTGGCCATTTGCGGGAGGTTGCTCCATTCACCACCGGCGTCAAAACGACACTTGCATCTTCTTCCTCCATTTCTTGAGCGTCCGCAGTTTCCCCTTCCCCTTCATTGTCCTCAATTGCATCCATTGGCCTCTACGGTACTCTTTCCACTCCACGTCTAATCCTAGAACTAGAGCGTTCTCCTCGCTCTTGTGGTGTTTCCATCCAGCGAGGGCACTCCTTTAAGAGCAACCAACAATGCAAAAAAACAAATGACCATTGCTTAGCGTCCTTCGTTTTGTACAGATCAAGCGCATTCTGCAAAACCTCATCTAACGAAGTGCCTGATTTTCGAACCCTAAAACAATGACCATAAACTCCAATGAATTTGCTTACATCGTGCTTGATCACACCCCACTTGGTCTCTAGAGATCTCCTTGGGCGCTCGTCTACACCACTTGGCCAATTTTCGTTGAAATGCCTACTTACTCTCTCCCAAAATGCCTCTTTGCGTTGCCCATTTCCTTGAGTGGGGTCTTGCGAAATGTGTAGGACGCTCCTACAAACTTGCCGCTCTTCGTCGTCAGAAAAATTCCTCCCTTTCCACACGCGGGAAACACCACCACTTGTCGCCATGGTCAGAGAATCTAAGCTTTTGGAGTACTGTTCCGTGCTTAGTAAATCGCGACAAAATGCCGAGTAGGGGCTTTCATGTGAAGAGCTCTCAAAAATGACGTTGGTTGCAGCGGATGCATTGGGATGCGGTATTTTGGAAAAGGCCGTTATGAGACCTGTTTGAACCATTCCCGGGCTTGTTCCAGTGCTGCATTGGAGCTGCTCTAAAGAAAGCAAAACCACTAACTTATGTAGTTTCTTTTTCAAAGGTTCTGTTATTTGAACTGGACGGTATAAAGGCTTGATAGGAAAATGCCATTTGCTTCAATAATGACAAACACTTGGGTGACTCATAAGTGGGAACAAATGTTGTAGGAAGCCTTCATTTTGACCATGTCCTGCAATGTCTGCTTCAAATCCAAAAAACTTTGCACCCTATATCCTGATAAAGCAGGCACTTTTCACAGACGCTTTGACAACATGTGGCTTCCAACGAATTTTTTTTGGCAAGAGATCCAATCTTCAGATGAAATGGAAAGTGAGTACTAGTCCAAAGATGGGTTTTTTTACAAAGGTTGGTGGGGGTTGGTTGGAGGCTTGCTCTAGTAGGACTAGCTCCATTTGGTTCTGATTTTGTTTGGTCCTCTCTCTCCTCTGCTGGCCGGCTTGCTCCTTCTTGCTCCTCTCCCCTCCTTGCTTTTTAAAAAATTATAGAAAAAAGTTGAAAAGTTTATTGATTGTAAATTCAGTTGAGTTTTAAAAAATGTAAAAGATTGCCGCCGAGGGCTTGCCCTTTGGTTCTTTGTACTATTTCCTCTTTTATATCAATGGAAATCGTCCATGAGTTTCAAAACAAACAAAAACATCCTTGGATTGGACTGGGGTTCTTACTTCCATGTATTGTTTTCAGAAGGACCCTGAAGATTCGACCAGGTTTCTATAAAACTGTGGTCAACTTCAACATTTTCTTCAAAATAAAATCGCTATAATAAATAGTGAAATTAGGTTGCCTTTACAATTAGGTTGCCTTATCTCCAAGAAAGTGATCCAACAAGCCATCAAAGTCATCAAATATTTCCACAAATACTTCCATTTGTACACATGGAGGTTCATGAGTTCCAACTACACCAATAACTAATTCAAAAGTAATGCATTCTTTTACAATAACAATAAACATTTATATAGTGCGGAATGTCAAGAAACTAGTGAGGGACAATCTAATTTCACTATTTACTGTAGTAGGTGATACCATCTGCCTAAATGAAGTAGGCCTGGGCGGTGCAAAATTGACTAGCAACAACGATAGTTTGACGAACAAGACATAACCAAAGTGGGCCTCTTCCCCTCCTATTGTCTTCCCCTCCAACCTCCTTCTTTCCTCAGTCCCTTCCTCTCCACCCGTCCTCTCTTCCTCCCTTGCTTTTGTTCTAAGGTAGGTGAACCCAATACCAACTGTTGACCTAATTTCGCCCAAATGTAGGACTCTTGTTGATTTTAGAATGATAATCTATGACATAAGTACATGCCTTAACTTCATAACAAGTAAAGTTAACGCCTAAAGTCCCGTTGTCCCTATGGGGGACAAAATGGATTTCAGGAATTCAGGCAGGTTCCTATGAGCTCAATTTTTGGCTAAACTTTTTAAAACTTTTTCATGACATAGATAAACTTATTATCTTTTTGGAAATATAATTTTCATTTCAATCGATGCCTGAGAGCAAAAGTTATGCCACAATAACCTCAAAATGGGGGAGAGCRGGCAGCAAAAAAAAATCCACAAATTTTTTTTTTAAATTAAATTTTTTTTTTCCTCATAGATTATTTTTTTTGTCTAAATGTGAAGCTTTGATTCATTCCATTTGGATTAGTGATGTGAAAGTTATGGAGCTTCTTATTTTGCGGGCAACTAGAGCATCTTCATGGAAAAAAAATTCTTCCACTTTGAATGCTAATATCTTTCAATGTGTGGCGTCAAACATCACAAAATTTTTACCACATGATCTGAGACAAGTGTAGTACAATATCCTACGGTCAAATACTAAAAAAAATCATTTTTTTTGTTTCTTTTAACGACTACAACAATTTTGGCAGTTTTGAGTGGTTTTTGGCAGAAAAATGGCCTTCGGACTTTAAGGAATAAGGCATGTATCACTTTCATAGATTCTCTCTCTAGAATCAATGGCAGCCCTACATTTGGGCGGTATTGGATCAATGGTTGGTATTGGGTTTGCCTCCCTTAGAGGTGGTTACCTGGTGACGTCGTGGGTGGGTGTGCCTGGGGTGGGTGGTGTCACAGTAGCGGACACACGGAGCAGGTGTACATCGATAGGGAAATCCAGATTGCAAGCTGGGATCTACATTGAAGTCATGCATGAATGATAGCTTGTTCAATCTTCAGCAACTGAGCTATTCCAAACAAGCTACTGTAGATTATCCAAAACCTACTACTTCTATTTCACAATGAGAGAGTGCCTTTCCATCCATGTTAATGGAGCACGAATCCACTTATGTAGGCAATGCTTGCTGGGAGCTTTTTTCTGTTTTGAGGATGGTTTCCAAGTACGCATCTGCTGAAATCAGGAAGTTCAATGCTTCCGAAAAAAATTTCATTAATGTTTGGCCATCAAACAATATTGATAAGTAAGTCAATTACTGTGAAATGCCTGCTTCATCCAAAACTGTGAGAATAGAGTAACTGTTGTGAGTCCAATTTTGTTGTCCAAGGTGAAATGAAAGAACTACAATCTGTGAAGGGCCAATTACAGTAAGATATAGCAGTAGCATTGAAATTAGGACCAGCTCTTCAAAGAAAAAAAGTAATGCATAGGTACGTACCGAAGTTTGTTTGGCAACACCTTCAAAACAGCAACTGAAGGCGCTTTTAATTCCAAGCATAGATCAACCTTCCACAACGTCATGAATGGTCCTTGCCGGATCCAAAGCGCCACTGCACTCCAGGGCCTGTTCACCATGTTGGGTTGCTTCAGCTTCATACGCGCCCCAATCTACCAGTGTTTTTTTCCCTGTGATTTGTTGTCAATTTGCACCAAAATAATTTGCCTTGCACCAAGCCCTTAGAACATGAATAGCAAAATCTTCAGTGAAATCGCCAAAAAACTCCAAGTCAAAAAAACATAGCAGATGAAATCGTCAGATTGTGTAGATGAAAATATAATTTTGAATATGTGATATGTGTCGCATCACAAAAGTACCCCCCATTGAAACAATACTGTTTTAATGGGCTCACAGTCCAACTTTGAAAATGTATTGTTGTAATATAGCATCAGTACTCCAACAATATTGTTTCAATGGGAGGCATTGTATTAGTATTGATGTTGCACTACAACAGTAAACTTTCAAAGTTGGACTATGAGTCCATTGAAACAATACAACAGCAGTACTAATACAATAGGGTGTTACTTCCTAATGTGCTAATGTGATATTTTCTATCCAATATGTGAATGAATGTTGAAATTTATAGCACCACTATAGCATTTAATATCGCCACTGTTACACTTCATGAAAAATGAAAAAAAAAAAAATTTGCAACCTACCTTGTCGATTCTAGGTTTAGGTTTGGTGTAATATTCCCACTGGCCTGGCCCTTTTCACACCACCTCTAGATGGCGGAATTGATTTTGCAACTATTTCAAGTTCACCTACACTAAATAGATGTATTAAAAGAACCCATACTAATTCATTGCCTTTTTATATCTACCTTGGTTGTACATCAATAGTTACTAAAGTGTGTGGGTATTGTACATCATGTTTCAAACATTTACAAATTTTCAAAATAAGTCCATTTAATTGTTTGGTCCCTAATAATCTCCTCAAAAGAGATAGCACACCTCTTGGTTTGCATTAGTCCCTCCTCTCTCAAAAAAATCACAAGCCATTGATTTTTTTTCTTAAAAATGTACCCCCCACCTCCACCCCCCACTTCTTGCTGTTGATCTTGATACACATATTGGGATACAATGTCCATGCTATATATATACACACGGATACAAAAACAAATACAAGAACCAATTAACCTATATCGATTTTCAAACAAGTTCGTTTTGAAAAATATAAGACTGGGGGGTACTCGGATTTTCAAGTTATTTTCAGATTGGATTATTTTTCATTCCCCCAATAAAATTGGAGGGGTTATGAAAAATAATCCAATCTCAAACTTTTTGGTATATTGGTGTTACTAATACCCCTATTCAGTGCACCTTAAGTGACCCAAATTCCTCCAGGAAAATCACAGGTAGAAATGACTACCAATTTTGTAATCTATTACGTTAAATGTATCTTCAATCAAGAACCATGTTCACAATTTCATCCATTGGATGGTCGTGTACTCTTCCAATAAGCAATTCTTCGATCGTATTCTGAAAATCATCTTACACATTGGAATTCAATCATCCCTGAGTTGTATGTTCATACAAGCTCCTCTTGCCTATGCTTGCGGAGCAATAGAGCGATGGAGAACTAAGCTTACGAAAAAACAAATTTAGTGATCTCTATTGGGATTGTTGATGAGCGTTTCTTCTTCACGTACCAGCAGCATCAACATTCCCTTCTCTCTTCCCTACATGGCTTTAAATTTGCAAATAGAAATTGACAATATTCATTACAAGGGATTAGGGCTACATCTTTATTGTAAAAGTTCTGACTTTGTTTCTATGGAATTTCATTAGACTTGCCTTGCAAAATGATGCTGGACAAGGTGTGAATAAGGTATAAGTAACAACCTGTTTACAATGAAGGCCCCATTTGTGCAACATAAGGTGAACTATCTTCATGAATGAGGAGAAGGTGGTTAAGCAACTTCATTACTGTGAGACAAATAACACATTGACATCTAATGAGCTTGCTAAGATTAATTATAGGTTTTACGCTTCTTTGAAATAGATTTTCCTGTACGTTGAGAACAAGTCAGACTGTAGACTACACTTCCTGTACATTGAGAACAAGTCAGAGTGTAGTCTACACTTCCTTCGTTTCTACTAATGCCTAACTTGCTGAAAAAATTAGCAGTAAATGGTGGAATTCTCATTATTTTTATTTCGTAGCAGTAGAAAATTATTCCCCCACCATCGCTCAGACGTATGCTCAAACGTTTCATATTGACGGAAACAAGCTCTCTACCTTAAGAATTCTAGCAAGTTAAAATGTCTCAAGCAGGCAAATATTGATGGACCGAATTCATCCAAAAATACATTCATTATTTCTGGGTTTTTGAAAGAGATCAAATGTAATTATAAAACTTCCTGAGCCTCCTCTTATTATTTCAAAATTAAGTACTCAAATTGTTCTAATAATGGATACGCAATTCAGTTTTGACATCTCGTTCTTGGATACGGGATCATTACGGGTTAACACTCTCCCACTAGAAATAGGACTTTCCAGAATTTTTTGTGTGCGACTATCTCCCCAGCTTTCTCACTACAAACCTAATTCCTTCAAGGCAATTCAAATATAACTTTGTGTGGCTTGGATCCAGGCCAGTACTCTCAGAACACACCAACTGCGGCACAAACGCATGCAGACATAGGAGCAAGTTTTAAAAAAATGCAGATAGACTTCACATTCAAATTCCAGCATCATCATTTTTTTCAGCCATTGCGTTTTAAAAAGTTCAGGACGGTGTCACGGTGATTSCGTAGAAAGGATTTGATGCAGATTGGGTGAGGRTCACGTTGRRACTCMATTAAATGCGCRTCATAAAATCATTCCAGTCAGGWCTCTAGAGRAAGGACTACAGTACAGAGYTMCTTKACTACAGAAGGTATCCAGGCGTCTYGGATAACATTTCAGAAAAGATTTGAGGAAGCAATTACCGAATTCTKAGAATGGCCAATTTGATGTAGAGAATGCTGTTTCCACGATCAGAGGTTCTTGCCGAGAAGCTGCGGATTCCGATTGAATCGTTCAGGGTGCAGGAATTTATAGAACTTCATCGCGTCTCGGATGTGTGCACTGATTTCTAGAGCCGGTGATTACAAATCAAAACTGTACGTACGTGGCAAACCGAATGCGGCAAGGAATTCAAGTGCTAAATGACGAMCTGTCAGGGGACATTGAAGAATTAGTTAAGAACCTACCTAATTCTATTTATACTGTTGCGCAATCAGCGCTTCCGAAGCCGATTCGGGAATTAGCTAAGTCATACTCGATGCGGAAATTTTGCTGCTGCACGTTTCCGATGATGGAGATGTTCACGTAGCTCGGYGCGAACGCCAAACAGTAAGTCCCTTTGGAATCAATCGGCAGCAGTACGTTRTTTGCTGGAAGCACCAAAGTCGCCTGCACAACATCAAACATCGTCCAACATCGCAAATCTTAGAAAGGAAAAGAAAGGACGGAATACAATTTCAGAAAATAGTTTCGCAAAATTGCAAATCAGARAGAGGGAATGAAACGGTKAATTTCAATTTAAGAAACCAGGAACGAGATTGCAAATCCTGGAACATTTCAAGAATAAAACTGTCACAACAGAGCAATCTCAAAAAAGAAATTAAACGAATCAATAAAATTAAAATTTGAAGCTCGGAAGSTCGAGGAGTAGTAAGTACCTTGTTCTGGAGCAAGAGATTAACAGCCGGGATGTTCGTAATGCCGTCCATGACTGTATAACACGTATCAAACAACGAATCACCTTCAACGCGCTTCAAATGACCCGTCGCCGCACGAAAGGAGTCACGGAAAGTGCTGTAGGACGGCTCCACAAGACGCGTAATACTCGTCCCGGAGTCGAGAATCACACCGCCATTACCAGTAGAATCAAGCGTATACAAACTCGCAGGAAAATTGATGACCGTCTTGCCTACCATAATGCCCGTCAAGCCGACATAGTAAAACGCCGGCATATGAGGATTTTGCGTCAAGGGAGTGTACTGCAAACCGCCGCTCGTCGCCCCGCCGAAGAAAATGTGGCTATTCGCGTCGGGGTTGACAAAGCGATCGGTGAGGCAATAGCTGAARTGGTTGCCAACTGTGGATCCGACTTGCGTTAGAAATGAGAGCTTGCCGCGGCCGAGACCGAGAACGCCGCCAGAGCCGACGAAGAGGCCTGAGTTGACGTGTCCGCACCCGAAAGAGAAGTTCGGGAAGTTGTAAGGCCGGCCAGAGGTCGAGGTAAGCGTTAGCGTGTCTTGAGAGAAGTCACCGACGGAGACGGAGCCATCACCGTAGGCCACGACGTAAAGACAGTTTTGGGATTGCTTGCCACATTTGAAAACTTGGAGTTGCKTGCAAACAGGGGAAGCGCATTTGAGCGTTGTGAAGGAGGAGGAGCCGCTCGGGTTGAAGACAGGACCAATTTGCTGGTAGCATTGCTGRCACGGCTCGCACTGGAGCCAGAAGACGTCGCTGCCCGTATCGATTGTCGCTATCACGTCCTTTGGCGGGGTTCCTACCTGCAAAAGCGCGGGCGCTTAGTTCAAAATCGTTAGGGCAATGCCACAATGGCCAATGTAGTAGCTATAGCCTCCAATAGGCGATGAGTTGGCTATGACGATACATTAGCTGAAGAATTTGAGGCATTGCTGAGCATACCCGGAGCGTGACGAAATATTCGCCAGTGCCGGAGCTGAGACCTGATTTCACCGGGTCTTTGAGAGACGCTTCGTTTCCGGGAGAYGCAGCTTTGCTGGAATGATGTCGCGGCTTCTTCCGTTCGCGGACGTGTTTGCCAATAGCGTCTACTCGTGCGAAGTCTCGCTCCACCAGTCTACCATGAAGCTCGGTTCGCGATGCCTGCCGCTTGCTGAAGGGCGAACTCGGTGCGTCCCTGTGTGTCACCTTCATTCGAAAGCCAACTTCGTTGTCAGACTGCAGTTGGTTTGGTACAAGGTGGTATGGGTCCACAACAGTGTGAGCATTGGTAGACGTCGGCAGCACAACCGCAATAAGCAAGATTATCATGGACGCAACAACAGCAAGAACTGCTGCCGGTTGCAAGTGCAACCATGCCCCGAGCTTCWGCGCCATAGCTAGCTAGCAAGCAACGGCACGACGCCCTCTCCTTCGTTTGAACGTTGATTGCACCAGTTCAGGATCCGACTTTGAAAGTTCCTGCAAGTTGCTGTAATATCTCAGCTTCAAYTCTCAAATTGCAACATRTATATGATACGGCATTCTTCAGCTCCCCGTAYGGACAGTAATTCCTTACACACACAGCACAAGCGCAAAGTACTTCAAGTCACCTGATCATGAAGTGAGTCATGAGACATYAGTGCCTCACCACAGTTCATCTTCACCAACATAACTACTTCAAGCGTGTCCCTGACCTCTTCAGTGGACTTCAATCAAGAGCTAGAACTGAACGTTACCTTCTAATGCAGCGGCACTATGAGTGACATTTTAAGCTTCATGTCTAAAACCAGGATTTRCAAAAGTCGAAGGCGAGGAAAGAGCATGAGTCTTACGCCTCAACCACTACATCACTCGAAGTGTTCAACAACTATGCAGCAAGTGGTTAGATACTTGATCTTTTTCCATTACCGTAGCTTGTGATTCAACAACAAGAAATGATGCTCTCACTATACCTGCACGTACGAGGTCGTTCATACGCAAGTTTGTTCCGATGTTGTGCACACCACAAAATGACAGTGGCACATACTGAAGTGAGTTTTACGAGCAACTTACAGTCATGAGCTGGCTACAAAGCCGACAGACAGGTTCATCTAAGAACTGTGGTGAGAAAGATTATCACCCTTTCTTTCACCGAATTGAAGCTTCACCAATTGCTGCGAGGTTAATCTGCAAGTTATTAAGCACTCTTCAACTGGCACGGTGGTCCGAAAAAACCTACAGCCGCCAACTAGCTGCAGAGGTGAGTGACGATGGATAGACACAAGCTCCTCGAAAGTTTAGTTTGCTGCATTCAACTCGTGTGAGTCCAGTGTTGCCCATCATCTCGCGGTCCCCTCCAACGGCTTTTCTCCAGCTCTTTGTACAGCCTCTGCTTGTGTTCTGACGGCCTGGATTCTGAGGTAACAGTCATAAAATCTGCCTTAACTTAGTTCYAGAGCTTATTCTAATCTTAAGCTTAGTTAAGGTACCTCCGCCTTTGCATGTGTGGGAATTAGGTGCGTACACACTGCTCTTCAGGAATTTTACGGTGCGTTGCCAGAGAATGTTTTTGTTAGAGGACACCGGGATTTGGGGGAAGTGGGGGAGTTTTAGAGCAAGCCCAGTCCATACTGTTACAAGCACAGCATCCAGATTTTGAAGTGCAGATAGGCGGACTTCATTCCGTTCCGGCAACTTTAAGAAAAAAATTGCCCCAATGCAAACTTGGCAATCCATACCGCAAGTGAACCTTTACCTCGTTGTGAAAAGAAAGAAAAGAAAGAAAAGAAAGATTCTACATTAAATATATATAGACCTTTCATGCAAAGAGGGAGAGCTTGAATTTATTAGCATGGAAAACAAGGTTGAAAAGGTATGACATTGTTGACTTTTGCTATTGTGCGCCACCTCCCGGGCTCTTGATATTGCCACAAAATGCCGAGCCGGGGATGGAAAGTGACGGGCCCCAAAATAAAGAGTGACCAATGCCGGGTTGCATTGGGGTGTGTTTTCTTGGTATCCAATTTATTATGCAGTACCCGTGTGGGTTTCCGTACAGCATTGGAGCTGCTCCACGGCAACACCGTGAAGGAAATCAATGGAAGACATTCTTCTGTCATAGAAGATCAATAGTATAATACATTTAAAGGGTTGCTTCACTATGCAGTTGTGGGTCTACTCTTATAAACTGGGAATGCAATTAACACCATAGGCAAGGACACCTAATTTAATATCAACAAGGATGTAGGTTTACAACTCTACATTACCATACTTTACCTTGTAAGGACGCAATCCCCATAACCAAAGTAGTCACCAAAATTCTKYGATTATCAATCAAAAGGTGCATTCTCTTTTCCTATAGTTAAYAGTGAAGTCATCCATCGAACCATAGTGGTCCGCAGTGTCCTTATAGATTTAACCTCAATGGTTGGATCTTGTTCAATGCACCCCAAATATGAAATGAGATTTGAGGCAAGGGTTCTTTTCCCGTGTGGTTCAATGTACTTTTTGTATATAGAGCATCCAAAAACCACTTGCAATCACAAATTTCTTGCCACACCTTTTTTCCCTCAAAATCACTATAGATATTAGAATGGTGAATCAAACTTGCAAGCGGTCGTTGTGTAAAAATCCAACTTCAAAAAGACTTGACTTGGGGTCACTAAAGAGTGATTGTACAGTAGAACCTCCTTTACTCAATAGGTCCCGAACCAATTTGGCATAATGGTTTACAAAGGTTTAATGGCTAAGAGAGGGTTAGATTTACTCACAACCTTTGTAATTTGGCCCAGTCTGGGACTTGTTTGATAACATTGGTTTATAGAGGAATGATTTAGAGAGGTTGTACTATACGTGATGCCTCTCAAAATATGTTGAAATCTACTTTTGTAAGGTAGATTGCTCTTAAAGCGCCCATGCTCTAAAAGCAATCATGACATAGAGGTACATTTTTCCTTCTTTAATATACTAGGAGTGTACATTTCAAGAGGTGGCCGCTTTTAGTGACCACTGCATTATAACTCCAAAAATTTGTAATTGTTTCCTTGAAGGTCCTAAAAATATGAAATGACTTGAATTAGATGCTAATTCCTTTTTTCTTCCTATGAAAATTTACTAAAAATTGTTTCAAGTAGTTTAGCTTCCCTGTCATCACAACCAGCTCTTAAATGGTTGCTTTAACCCTTCATCGACGGAGGGGACGAAAAGTGTCCTCACATAGTTTGGCGGTCAAAGTCAAAGTGCTATAACTTTTGCATCAAATCTCAAAATTCAATAAAACTTGTTGGAAAAGTTGCACATATTAGTCTAGTTCTAGTGGTTAAATTTTCAAATCAATTCAAGATGTACTGAGTTTTTGAGAGCCATTTGAAGTTCATAGGTTCAATTTGAGGCCACCACATTTCATTCTGATGGCTGCAACTTCGGGGGCTTGTAACTTTTTCATCAAATGTTTTTTCAATCAAATTTGTTGGGTTTTGTTTCTCTTAAAGTCTAGTTATTGTGGTAAAATTTTCATGTCAATCCAAGTTGTTTTGAATGTTTGAGAGCAATTTGAAGTTCAAAATCCAGACATTTTTGGACTACATTCAACTTTGGCGGCTTATTTCTTCTTCATATAGTGTGTGTTTCCAATCATTTTTGTTGGAAAAGTTGTGCATACTAGTCTAGTTTGTGTGGTTTAAATTTCATATTAATCCAAAAAATCATGGATGATTGAGAAGCATTTTTACTTTGGGAGGTTAAGCCGTAGATGTGATTTTTTGCTATTTTTTTCATTGTTTTTTGACATTTCAAGACAATTTTGCAGACACAATGAGTCAATTGAATGATATTTTTTTCACCAAAGTGTTTGTCTTTTGGTTTTGTTAACTTTATAGCTTAACTTATTTTCTTTCGAGTAGGTTTAGAAATCAAACTTCACCTCCAAATGTGTTTTTAAGAAAATTTCAGCATCTTTTTTCAACACTAAAAACTTTGTAATATTTCAACCTATATGGTCAAATGACCTCAAATTTTTTGCACAGCATCTACAACATGCACACTACAAAATTGTACAATTGAGATTTTCAAACTCTACTAAATTTAGACTTGTAGCACTTGAAAAGCAAGGGTGCTTGTTGACACATTCAAACCTTACTAGGCGATGAAGGGTTAAGAGCAGTCTACCTTATGCGGGCATTTCTGAACATCCTTTAGGGGTTAATCCTATAAGGACCATGGGGTTTTTGTATACGGACTTGTATTTAGTCTCATAGCTCTTCAATTGTGATTTTACATGTGAATTGTTATACATTGTGATTTTTGTACTATCATGATCATTAATTTATTTTGTATTGAAAAGTGTTAGGTCAATGTTTTTCTCATCAAATACCACCGTATTCATAATATACTATACGGCCGCAAAGGGTCTTCTGGCCCTTCTAGGGTTAAGAGAGGTTCTACCTGTACTTTACAATGCAACAATGGTATAAATTAAGTCTCATAACAATCACAGCCAGAATGAAGAGTCTGCAGTTAAAACAAATGATGCCGCACGTGTGATACTGAACAAGCTTATTACACCTTATCCCGGTCCTTACACACATTCAACTGACGAAAAGGAACGTTGAAGCAGCCTGCTGTAAGTTAACTTAATTCAAGTTGATGGAAGGTAAAACACACGTAACTATGTCCGTATGTTATTAGAAATGCAGGACACTAAATCGTGCCCATGAAATGGGTCCCGCAGGGTAATGTTTGAGGGTAAAAGTAAATAAAAGCCCCCTATATTGAGCTGTCATTAGGGTATGTTCTCATGCTCTCTTAGCTAATCTGGAGTATCTGATTGCAAATCTGAATTCAAAAATTGCAAAAAAATATTGGACAAAAAATAAAAAATTCTTGCGTTTTCTCTTGTGGTAAATCTAGCTTGCGGGGCCTAGTTCATGGGCACGATTTATTGTTCTGCTTTAAATTGTCTATATTTTTTGAAATGTTGGATCTTGTGGAAGTCAAAAGAGTCTCTTTTCATGTATTTTAGAACCATGTACGGTAAGACAGCCCATTGTGGTCAGAATTTGGAGTTTGGCCTCATGCTATTGTTGAAAATTTTCAATTTTTTCTCCACTTGAAGACAAGTGTGAGAAACAGCAAGTGCAATTAAAATTATATTTTTTCGATAAAGTATGAATTTGCTAGGAATTTTTGAAGTGTTCAGTTTTCCATGGCCCAATAGGATATGTAGACCACCCTATAGCCAACAAAATTTGAATCCATGATGCAAATCTCACTACCGAATGCAATTACAATATTTTCTAACATGGAATGCCTAAAAAGTCAATCCTTGTAATGAATTTCACACTCAAAAGTTGAAAGTCCATTATGTGGTCACTAATCACACTATCACTATCATGTAAGACATTGATAGTCTTTTAAGTGGTCACTAATCACTCTATCACTATCATGTAAGACATTGATTGTGGCCTAGATGTCACAAAAATAAAAAATAAAAATGGGGCCACTTCATAGGTGACCACTATGGGTCAAATAACTGCAATGAGTTGTCTTACTTTAGGAATAAATTATGAATGTTCAAAGTGCTGAAAGTGAGGGTATCCAAAAGTGACCTAGGCTCTTACACGTGGAGGCATTACATTATATGCAATAATTCCTAGGGTTTGGTTTCAAAAAGGGGTCACAATTATATGCTAATAATTATTAACCCTTGAGCACACACATTGATACTTTATGAGTTAAAATATTTAATCAAATGGATATGTCTTGCACCAAATACATCTTTGTATCTTAAAACTCACACTATACACAAAGAGGGTAAATTCTTTCAACTACCTTTAGAGGTCAACTCATATCCTAATTATTTACAATGATTTTATATTATTCTCCCCAAATTAGGTTGTATATTGCTATGATATTTTGACACCATAATAGCTTTTTTTATAATTTGGGTTTGTTTTCTTCTTTCCAGGGCTTTTTTTTTGGCTTTTTGGTGCCAGATTGCACCAGAAAAAAAAATCTGGCTAAAAAAGGTTATAAAAAATGCCAAAAAAATCGGATGAAATCACCAGACAACTTTGAAAATAAAAAATATATTAGATGAAATCGCCTAATTGTGGATGAAAACCATACTATACATCCAGTAAGTGGATGAATGTTGCAATTTAGAGCACCACTATAATATTTTATATCGCCACAATGGCACTTCTTCATAAATGAAAAAAAAAACTGCTTCTTTCATGTGTTTGGATATTGTTTTGTATTGAAATTATACCAAACTATGCAATTAAATAATTGAGAGGCACAATAGATTATGAGTTTAARCATTATAGCATTGAATCCCCAATCTAGAACTTGTTGTATAGTACAATACCAATATCAACTAGTTGCCGCCGTTTTTAAACTATGCTATTTAGCTAAAATTTGAGTGTTGGAGGCGCCACCCGTCTATTGTGCTACTTATTGGCATGAGTTTTAGTAGTTTCTTTCATTGATTCTTGCTACCCTTTACAAACGCGGGTTTGCATCTATAAAAGGTAGCTCATTCCCATTTGCATCATACCCTTTTTTCAAAAAATTCACGTATGGTCACTCATTGAATCCTCATAATAGTGCCAATCTATTGTATAATTTGTGTMTTTWTTAATTAGAATAGAGTTCTAATTAGAATAGAGTTCAAGTATCTAAGTAGAATGTTCTTTCAAAAGATGAGGTGAACTCACTTCTACAACCTACAAAAAGATATTTATTTTATTCTTGGATTTTTCATAGTGATTTTGGGAGTCATAGTGCTACATGAYATTATGCTCAAAACTAGTTGACAATAATTGCGTCCTTGTGGTGATTGAAGTATTGTATATAAGTTGAACATTGCATGATAGGCAAAAATTGAAAGGTGATCCTAGGGTATYCAATTTCACTATCATGTAAAAGCCCCACATGTGCACCAAACGTATGCAAACTAACATTGGATTTGTAGGTTGGTGCCCCAAGATCACCTTTCTAGTAATGGAAAGTCTACTGGTTATTGAGATTTATTACATCACAATTTTGAAAACCATACTAAATTTTTTGAAGGATCCTAGCTACCTCACATCATCTAATACTTTAGTGATATTATTTCTTAGTTCCATCTGATCCCTAAGATTTCTTGGCAAGAAGGTAGACGTAGATTTTTGTTTCTTTGGAAAAAAATATTTTTTCACAACTAGAATCTAGGCATCAAATCTTCATTTTTGCAAGTTGTTTTCCCCCTCCCACCCCTAGATATACTCATTCAGAACCTTGTACAATAACAATGAAGCACCACTCTAATCATTTTGCTGAAGAACAAACAAAATTGCTTTTTCAAAATACTTAGATATACTTCATCCATTTACTATGGGTCTCGTAGTACAAAGCTCTTGAAAACATTTGTAATCCACCTAGTGCATGTCGACTATTTTAGGGGTTATTGGGTTAAGCACTAATTTTTTCATCCCCTGAAAACATTGACTACAACATCCAGTGAAACCRATGGTGTCTAAGCTATGTCACATGTAGTCATGTGACTCAAGAGAGGATCCTCGTACTTCCCTTGCAAATACACATTTTGATACGAAACTTTAAGTCATCAACATCAGTAAGAACTCGTGATAAGTGCTGCAGGGATGCAGAAACTCCCGTKTAACACAGTCAGTGTCACTTGTACATCAAACACACTGAGTACCCAATGCCATGTTGCAGCTTGTTTTTGCAATTTGATGGACTGCAAATTAACTAAACTCAGTAGAGATCTGCTTGTAAGGTGGCTACCCCCAAAATCGTTACTTCTAGGTACTGTGCCTAGTTACTACTATTATTAGACTATTCAAATTTCCAAATGTTCTTGTTGGCAAATGAAAGGAGGTTCCAACGCACCAAAGAATGTAAGATTTGGATATCATATGCAAAAGTTATGAAGGGTCGAAGTTTTGTTTGCTAGAGGTTCTGAAATCGTTTCTTCAACATATGTTCATATTGGTTTTGGAGATGTACACGAAGTGATCATGATGGTTGTTTTAGGTACGGTGTGATTTTAGGTGTACCCACCTTATAGAATCATTGAGTCGCTTGTGCAACTTTGGACCCCTTCAAAGGAGAAGAACTTTGAAACATCAAGTTGATAAATTTTCTRTAGGAAGGCAATTTGTTGTGCAATACATGAAATCTGTGTCTTGAATTTGTTCAATCTTTTACATATTTTCTTAGATACCCCTGTAATAGAAAAAGCCATAGTTGATTAGCACATGATTTGAATGGGAAGAAGCAGCAAAGTTTAACAAAGAAGGGTATCCTCAATGCACTTTGGAATTTGCCCCCTCCAATTAAACTATTAAGGTTCCAACTTTTATCATTGGAAACACATTCCAAAGTACTCGGAATAGGTACAAGAAAATTCAAATTTAGGTACATGAAATTGAAAATGAATTTCTTCAAAAGCTTGTAAAGGCCATCAACAATTATAGAGACGTTAAAAAATCACAGTTACCAAAGCACATTGCATAGACACCTAATTCTACTTTGGTTGGTTTGGCTCAAAATTCTCTCCAAACACTTCTCCAAATACTAATTAATGTAAGAAATAATTGAAGCTATTAAATTCATATACTTGGTTGAATTGATGAACAAAATGGTGAAAATATATGAGTAAATGTCAATGATTACTAATATATTGAATAATAATGAGATGTTTATTGTCATTCATAATGATTTCCGACCTCCTACTAAAGTAAACTACCCATTATGGACAAAGATAGGAGCAAGCCCATCGTGGGTAGTTCACCTTACAAACAACTGAAGACAATTAGTGAGAAAAAAATTTATCTCATGAAATTCAACCCCAAGATAGTTAACCGCATGTGCCTTTGGAAATTTATATAGAATTTAGTAGTGATCTTTCAATGAGTACACATTCTTCAACATTAGATAGAAGCATTTTAAGTATTGTAAGAAATTCTCTATTCCAACAAAAATGATTATTATAGCTTTGAAATTATGTCATTTATCATTTTTAGATTAATGTAGGCTTACTTGACTTTCAAAATTCAAATTGTTTATTGGCAACAATAAAGATGAAATACAAAGCCATGTATACTTCAAACAACCAAAGTATTCTATATTTTAACATGTTTTCCTTAAGATGCTAAGTTGTGGTACAACCTCAACAAGTTTAAGGATTTTAGGTCGTGCAAAGTTCATATAGGATGTCACTTTCTCTTCATTGTTGGGAACATGGTCTGGTTTTATAGTTCTTGTCACCTTATCTACCGTTTTCTTAATAATAGTTTTGAATGCTTCTTTGGTCATGATTCCTTCTTGCCACTTATCCTTTGATTTATAGTTTTCCACCATGTTTGTAGATCTTGGCTTGATTGTGTTCATTGTTGGTGATACTAAAGGTGTATTAATTGCAACTTCACTTGATTCATGTGGATTGACATAACAATGATCTTTCTCTTTGTAGATAGATRGTRAAGAATCTTTAGATTTAAAAWKTTTTATTTTTGAAAAGTTTTCTTCATATAAGAAATCCATTGTTTCAATAGAATCCATTTTACAAGCATCATTATTTTYCAACTTGGAAATAGAATTTGGTTCAACATCTTTTTTAATAACATTGATCTTTTCATAAGATTCTATATTTATGTCTTCTATTTCCAATGATCTTTCAAGTGGAGTGTTAACTAATGCATTATTTCTTTCAATGTAYATTGATTGTTGCAATGTTTCATTACAACAATTAGATGTAACTTCTAGATTATCTTCCACTTTATTGTCATCTATTATTTGATAAAGACCATTGATATTTTGGTAATTGGTTGAATGAGGATTATTTTCTTCATTCAATTCTATAATATCTTCTTTTGCAATGAGAGTGTCTTCTACTGCAAAAAAGATATTTGCAATCAATGGTGTCATTCTTAATAGATGCGGTCATTTATTTCCTAGTAGAACAAATGTTGTATTGATAAATGATAACTCTTTAGAACATTTTGAATTAAATATTTTAAATCATTATTAYTAAATATTAAYATTAAAATAAATTTACATAGTTATTTATTTATCTTTAAAAAAATTATATCTAATGTAWTATTATCTATCAAAACAATATCCTAATTTTTCAATAAAATTTCATCMTGATTTMATWTTCAACACTTTTGTAAACATTATCGAATGCTTAATGAATCAAATTTATAATCTACAATATGCAATATGTATAAAGAAGCATAATTTTTATAAATTTTTTAATAACTAGTGTTATACCTTTCTCAGTTGAAAATAGTTCTTTAGATGTTTTGTTATTCATGTTATGACTTAACATTAAATTTATTGTATTGAAAATAGTATCGTTTGATTCATTTCCCAATTTTYCAATTTTCTTTGATTCTTCCATGTAAGTTGTAATTGATCCTCCATGGTCATCTGCGTCCAAATAATTTTTTCTTAAAACATTGTTGAACTAAATAAAAAATTTATTCAAAAAAAATATAAGAACATTGAGGTTTATACAAAAAAGTGTATTTCACATCTATACAAGATCTTGAAAATTGGCAAATAATTATACTTATGGCTTAAGAAAATTACATGGCAATAGTAATAGTTGATATATTTCATCTAAATAAAATATGATTATTTTCATGTAAATGGGACATGTTTTGTTTCATTTGTAGGAAGAATTCATCTTTTGTGACTTTTTAGTTTTGAATTAATATAAATTCATTTAAAAACTTATTTTTCTAGACAAATGACTTGTGATTTTGAAAGAAAAATTCTATTTGATTATATTATGAAAGTATAATATAAATGTAGAGATTATCTATATTTATATTATTAGAATGAGTGAAGCCCATTGCATATGTTGCTTAAGAAAATCAATTAAAAGAATTAAAAGTTTTTATATAAATTGATATATAATCTCAAATAAAATAAGGCCTAATGTAAGCATCTTCAATTCTTCATCCTTAAAGGGTTAATCAAATTACTCATTTAAAAAAAAATAGGATGTTGAAAATCATAAAAAGAAATTTGAAATATTAAATAACAAAGTTTTTTTTTTGTCAAATTTGTACATAATTAGACACAAAAATTTGAAGCATGTGCAAATATTTTTTCATTATGATTTCAAAGTTTATAGTAGGCCTTGATTAGGAAGTACAATTTGAGAATACATTTAATATACTACAAAATGAGTCATGTTTAATAAAAACTCCTTTACTGACAATTGATATGACAATCCAACGTGACCAAGATTTAGATGACCGGTACTTTGAGTCAGGAGGATGGCCCAAACTCAAACCTTGTATAGAAGGATTAATCCATTGGTTAGGCGACTGCCCGCTGCTTTGGTTGTCTCGCTACAACCACATTCACCACAACCTCTACCATAAAACATTTGTCTACATTAAAAAGACAATGTTGTTTCAGACAAATTGCATTGAAGTGAATGTGCCTATTCTTCTTCCACATGCCATAGAAAACATTGAATACTAGAGCTGTGCATTGCAAATGATCATTCAACATCTTTGCTTGAGGAATGATCCAAATAGTTGCCATGACTAAGGCCATAATACAAATAATTCAATCTTTTCTCCTATTTGTGGATCAAGAGCAAGCAAGAAATTGAATTATCATTGTAGAACAAAAATTTGCAAATTTTTCCAATTTGAACAAACATGCATTTTCATCAATAAATCAATCATCTAACATTATCAAATACCAAATTGCCAATTCAAATGTTACTCTAATTGGAAGTTCATGTAATGACGTCTATTCAAAACTAGTGGGCATCACGAGGCAAACACATGGCTCTACACAACACATGGCTCATTGACATGATTGACCTTTTGAATTGTGGATAGTTGCATGTGTATGTCAACTACAAATTTTTTTCTCCTAGAAGCTCACAAAAAAATCATTATAACAAAGAGTAATTAAGCGCCATCACCAACTAATATTGAGAGCAATTATCTGGAAAAAAATCAAATGCAAAGCAAGAACGCCCAGATACTTGTAAGTTAATCAATTTAAATTCTCAAAAAAATTAATTGTTGACAAAAGCCCTGGCTCTTTTTGGCCACCACTTCTTTTGTCTCCTTCAATGTCCCACCACTATGAGAAATCCACCTTTTTTTGGACGCTAGTAGCAAACAAGCATGTTTTTCAAAACATGAATACAAAAATGGGATTGTGGCCATAGGACAACATTGTTATTGGACATTCAAAAAATGTTTGGATGTCTCTGATAGAATGGGTTCATGGTGATGCTCCAGGAGACATATCAAAAAAATGTAGTTGTATTTTGTACAACGTCCAAGAAAACATGGAACTGCCACGCTGAAAAGGGGGTTCAATTTAACTTTTGTTATGTTAGAGAAAGTTATTGTAGACTAAAGTGAAATGCTCACCACATGTGAAAAGATTGGAGAAGGGTAGCCACGTGTCATGCTTTGTAAAAAACTGGGAAATGGGTGGATGTAAACTATAGATGAAAAAATGTCTAGATGTCTAGAATGACATTGCAAAAAACAATATTAAAATTCTCAATCAAGTGCTACACAGGTATTACATCATTGTTGGATTAGGTGAAAAAAGACCCATGTAGTCTTGTTGGCATGTGTGGTGCTTATGTGGAGATGACGTGATTGCCACATCGTGCACTTTTGATGCCTACTTTGACCATGTCTATGCAAACCTTGCATTAAAAATAGTGCATGTTATTTTAGGTTTTCACTTGCATTTGCCATGGCAATCTTGATGGATTTTGTTGGACATCCATGGAGGCATG